>JAVTVJ010006132.1:0-13013 GCA_034509425.1 Eopsaltria australis
GAAAGACAAAACAAATTCCAGAGCTCCAAGCCCAGGGGGTTGCAAGGCCCTGTCCTATCGCAGTTCTTCCTGGGAACCAAGGCCGAGAACAACTCTGAGGTACATTTTCATAAGCAGAGTGCAGCCAGTGCTGAGAGGGGGGCTCCAGGGAAGGGGCTGGACCTGAGGGGGAATTGGATCGCCACTTGTTCTCCTTATTGGTGCTCTTAATCAATTATGCTAATTTCCTAAAAGCTATAAATATGTACTCACCCCTGGAGGGGCTGGGCTTTTATGGACACCTTTCCATAACTGCTCCTGAAGACCTTCAAAATAAAGATCCCCTTTTATATTACCTCTTGCTAAAATGATCTCGAGTTTCTTTTCCAGGCTGGGGGAAAAGGCAACAGTTATTTGGCACACCCAGAAGGGACACGAGAACCTGGTACCCTTCCTCTGGACAGAAAACATCCTGCAAGGAATTCCTTTCTGACAGCAATCTAAAGAATTCCCTGCCACGGGCCTGAGGTCGAGACACCATGGTTCCAAGATCCCACAGGAGGTAGTATAAAGGTGGTTCTTTTCGTTGTGTAGTGTGTAGTTTGTATGTGTGTGTATTGTTTAAGTATTGTGTATCTGTTTAAAGTCAGTAATTGTTAGCGATCCCAGGACAACCTGGCGTGGTGGTGAGAAAATTTGCTTTTGAAATCATTTCTCCAAGTTTTTCCTGTGCCGCGATTTTCCAACCTTGCCCCAGAGATCGGCTGGTGGGGAGGAGGCGGGTGTGTGATCTCGGCTGAGATTGTTCACTGGTAGAGAAAAGCAAATCACAGTGCGAAAGTTTATTTCATGTTTAGCACATGCGAGTTTTGAATTGAAAGCAGGCCTGGAGACATCTGGGCATGGAGCGGCGGGGGAGGCCTGGTCTGCTTCTTGGTAGGAGGTGGGGGATGGGCCCCGCTTCCTACAGGTTTGTGGAGCGGCTGAGTGTCCAGCCTGCTCCTTGGGGGGAGGCTGGGGAGAGATTCCCACTTCCTACAGGTTTGTGGAGCGGCTGGGTGTCCAGCCTGCTCCTTGGTGGGAGGCTGGGGAGAGATTCCCACTTCCTACAGGTTTGTGGAGCGGCTGGGTGCCCAGCCTGCTCCTTGTTGGGAAGCTGGGGAGAGATTCCCCCTTCCTACAGGTTTGTGGAGCGGCTGGGTGCCCAGCCTGCTCCTTGGTGGGAAGCTGGGGAGAGAGTCCCACTTCCTACAGGTTTTGTGGAGCGGCTGGGTGCCCAGCCTGCTCCTTGGTGGGAGGCGAGTGAGAAATCCTCGCTTCCTACAGGTCTGTGGAGAGGCTGGGTGTCCAGCCTGCTCCTTAGTGGGAGGCGAGGGAGAGATCCTTGCTTCCAGCAAGTTTTGTGGAACGGCCGAGAAAGCTCGGTTCGCACCATTGTAAGGGAAGGGGGAGAAGCCCCACTTTCTATGTTCCATCTGTAAAAAGTTTTTCCAAGATTTTAAGGCAAGGGCGACTCCCGGACTTCCGGGACGGCTCCGCGAGCAGGGCGGTCACTCCCCCGTGACAGAAGCGGGGCACCAGCCGCTCTGAGAGGGGCGGGGGTGATTCCTGCCATTGCCCTGGTCACGGCCGGGGGATGCGCGGGGGAGCGGTCCCAGGAAGCGAACGGGGACCGGGGCTGCCGCTGCGCTGCTTCGGCCCTGCTCTGGCGGAGGCGGGGCCGCCGCTGCGCGGCCACGGCCCGGCTCACTCGCTGCTCCTGGGCCCCGCCCGCACCGGCCAGAGCGGGCCGGGAGTGTGAGATCTAAGAGCAGGAACGGCCCTATCGCACTTTCCACAGTAAGGAGCTTGTTTTAAGGACACCCGAGAGCCGCTGTGAGCAGCAGCAGGGGCCGAGCGCGGGCGAGCCGGGGGTGCCCCTGGGCGGGGGTGCCCGCATGCCGCGCCCGTCCCCGGCCGAGCGAGGGCAGCGAGCGCTCTTGGTCTGCTCTGGTAAGCACTCAAAAGGGAAACACCGAGCCCAAAGAACAAGAAGCCGTTTTTAGGCTCCCTTAAACCATGCTATAAGTAAGCAGAGTCCTGTGTTAACAAATATCTTAGAATGGTTTACTGAGTTAAAATTGTAAAAGACCTTCTCCTGTATCCTTGTGAGTAAAAAAGACCAAGGACTCTTTACTATTATGTAAAATAATCCTGAAACTGGAGAACTAGGGCAGTCAGCAACTGAAATTGCTGCATCCAACCAGCAGCCAAGAATTGATACATCCAACAGTTGCATGCAACCCACTGTAAGTTTGTTCTGTGAACATAGAAGACATGGACCTATGCGGCATGCTTACTGAAACTGGTATAATGTTATTTGAAACGTTTGCTGTGCAATCCTAGTATGTCTGTTCCCAGCACTAACTGATAATGTATTTAAGTCCTGACTGTTTGCAGACCATGGAAGAAGCCTATTCCAGCAGAGCAGACCTGAAGATGTGGCCAGCCTGGGAGCTGTATGCAGTATGAGAGCAGCTTTGCGAGATGGCAAAACAAAAGAACAGGTTATGCAGTAACAACCACGAACCAGGTAACCATGAGAAAGTGTTACCATGCAAAATGTAGACGCATCACAAAAAGCTGAAACTGATTATATCAATGAAGTATCTAGAACTGAGCAAAGTCATCTAGAAGGAAGGGAGACTAGCAACTATTCAAGCCTAGAGACTGAGTCTATGTTGAATGAAGGGACAGTAATCTTACGAGCTAAGTAAAAAGAGTCATTCCAAGTCCTGACTACCCTCACCAAATGCAAAGCTGCTGGCAGAGAGCCTTGAATTCACTGCTCCAGAGTTAAGAAGACGTCTGCTCCATAGACAGCCAGAAAACAGACTGATACAAATTGAGATGATATGAATTAAACTGTTCTTTTGTACCTCTTATCTGTACAGTTGGTAACCGTGATTCAAATTTGGTCCTAAAATTTGCATGTAACTCTAGTCCAAAATGTATCCAAAAGCTCTTCATAAGGACAACTTGTCAAAGTTGAGAATCTGGCCTGGTAAGTTTTGCCCCAAGAAAAAGATTGGGCCTGTGCCCATGGAGCTGTGATTCCAAATGTCATGTTTAATCATATTAAAGGCTGTTGACAAAACAAAATAGCTCTTAATTTCCTACTAGCCACAAAATCATTAACACTAGTTGTTGTTCTTATGCAAATCTGAATGAAAAATTTTTTTAGAAATTTGGTTGAAATTTGAAAGCAAACTCAAATTCTAAACCAAGTAACTCTCAAAAGAGCTTACTGAACATTGAATATCTTCAGTACACTCACTTCATGGTTACCAAACTGAACCTAGATAAAAGAAATGTTCATAGTAACTGTAGTTATAATTAGCATCTGTGTAAAACTAGTGGGATAGCCAGTTGTATAAACCAGAGGTATGGTTGAATGCAGAGTAGAGACTAGACAAGACAGAGTCATGTTAGTCTCTAAAAAAGGGGGGAATGATGCCGTTTGGTTTCTGCCTTTTTTCTTTTATATGTTCTCTGTATGCCGTTTGGTTTCTGCTTTTTTTCTTTTATATGTTCTCTGTACTCTCTGCCCATATTTTTGTGGCTCTGTAGCCTACTATATTAATAGCTAGTTTTTCCAGTACCTTTCCATAGCCTTTCCCTAAGCAGAAAGACAAAACAAATTCCAGAGCTCCAAGCGCCAGGGGGTTGCAAGGCCCTGTCCTATCTCAGTTCTTCCTGGGAACCAAGGCCGAGAACACTCTCGGTTACATTTTCAAAGCAGAGTGCAGCCAGTGCTGAGTGGGGGGCTCCAGGGAAGGGGCTGGACCTGAGGGGGAATTGAATCGCCACTTGTTCTCCTTATTGGTGCTCTTTATCAATTATGCTAATTTCCTAAAAGCTATAAATATGTACTCACCCCTGGAGGGGCTGGGCTTTTATGGACAACTTTCCATAACTGCTCCTGAAGACCTTCAAAATAAAGATCCCCTTTTATATTACCTCCTTGCTAAAATGATCTCGAGTTTCTTTTCCAGGCTGGGGGAAAGGCAACAGTTATTTGGCACACCCAGAAGGGACACGAGAACCTGGTACCCTTCCTCTGGACCGAAAACATCCTGCAAGGAATTCCTTTCTGACAGCAATCTAAAGAATTCCCTGCCACGGGCCTGAGGTAGAGACACCATGGTTCCAAGATCCCACAGGAGGTAGTATAAAGGTGGTTCTTTTCGGTGTGTAGTGTGTAGTTTGTATGTGTGTGTATTGTTTATGTATTGTGTATCTGTTTAAAGTCAGTAATTGTTAGCGATCCCAGGACAACCTGGCGTGGTGGTGAGAAAATTTGCTTTTGAAATCATTTCTCCAAGTTTTTCCTGTTGCCGATTTTCCAACCTGCCGCAGAGATCGGCTGGTGGGGAGGAGGCGGGTGTGTGATCTCGGCTGAGATTGTTCACTGGTAGAGAAAAGCAAATCACAGTGCGAAAGTTTATTTCATGTTTAGCACATGCGAGTTTTGAATTGAAAGCTGGCCTGGAGACATCTGGGCATGGAGCGGCCGGGGGAGGGCTGGTCTGCTTCTTGGTAGGAGGTGGGGGATGGGCCCCGCTTCCTACAGGTTTGTGGAGCGGCTGGGTGTCCAGCCTGCTCCTTGGTGGGAGGCTGGGGAGAGAGTCCCACTTCCTACAGGTTTGTGGGGCGGCTGGGTGTCCAGCCTGCTCCTTGGTGGGAGGCTGGGGAGAGATTCCCACTTCCTACAGGTTTGTGGAGCGGCTGGGTGTCCAGCCTGCTCCTTGGTGGGAGGCTGGGGAGGGATTCCCACTTCCTACAGGTTTGTGGAGCGGCTGGGTGCCCAGCTTGCTCCTTGGTGGGAAGCTGGGGAGAGATTCCCACTTCCTACAGGTTTGTGGAGCGGCTGGGTGCCCAGCCTGCTCCTTGGTGGGAGGCGAGTGAGAAATCCTCGCTTCTACAGGTCTGTGGAGAGGCTGGGTGTCCAGCCTGCTCCTTAGTGGGAGGCGAGGGAGAGATCCTCGCTTCCAGCAAGTTTTGTGGAACGGCCGAGAAAGCTCCGTTCGCACCATTGTAAGGGAAGGGGGAGAAGCCCCCACTTTCTATGTTCCATCTGTAAAAGGTTTTTCCAAGATTTTAAGGCAAGGGCGACTCCCGGACTTCCGGGACGGCTCCGCGAGCAGGGCGGTCACTCCCCCGTGACAGAAGCGGGGCACCAGCCGCTCTGAGAGGGGCGGAGGTGATTCCTGCCATTGCCCTGGTCACGGCCGGGGGATGCGCGGGGAGCGGTCCCAGGAAGCGAACCGGGACCGGGGCTGCCGCTGCGCCGCTTCGGCCCTGCTCTGGCGGAGGCGGGGCCGCCGCTGCGCGGCCACGGCCCGGCTCACTCGCTGCTCCTGGGCCCCGCCCGCACCGGCCCAGAGCGGGCCGGGAGTGTGAGATCTAAGAGCATGGAACGGCCCTATCGCACTTTCCACAGTAACGAGCTTGTTTTAAGGACACCCGAGAGCCGCTGTGAGCAGCAGCACGGGCCGAGCGCGGGCGAGCCGGGGTGCCCCTGGGCGGGGGTGCCCGCATGCCGCGCCCGTCCCCGGCCGTGCGAGGGCAGCGAGCGCTCTTTGTCTGCTCTGGTAAGCACTCAAAAGGGAAACACCGAGCCCAAAGAACAAGAAGCCGTTTTTAGGCTCCCTTAAACCATGCTATAAGTAAGCAGAGTCCTGTGTTAAAAAATATATTAGAATGGTTTACTGAGTTAAATTTGTAAAAGACCTTCTCCTGTATCCTTGTGAGTAAAAAAGACCAAGGACTCTTTACTATTATGTAAAATAATCCTGAAACTGGAGAACTAGGGCAGTCAGCAACTGAAAATTGCTGCATCCAACCAGCAGCCAAGAATTGATACATCCAACAGTTGCATGCAACCCACTGTAAGTTTGTTCTGTGAAAATAGAAGACATGGACCCTATGCCATGCTACTGAAACTGGATAATGTTATTCTGAAAACGTTTGCTGTCAATCCTAGTATGTCTGTTCCCAGCACTAACTGATAATGTATTTAAGTCTGACTTTTTGCAGACCATGGAAGAAGCCTATTCCAGCAGAGCAGACCTGAAAGATGTGCCAGCCTGGGAGCTGTATGCAGATGAGAGCAGCTTCATGCGAGATGGCAAACAAAAGACAGGTTATGCAGTAACAACCACGAACCAGGTAACCATGAGAAAAGTGTTACCATCAAATGTACCATCACAAAAAGCTGAACTGATTATATCAATGAAAGATCTAGAACTGAGCAAAGTCATCTAGAAGGAAGGATGACTAGCAACTATTCAAGCCTAGAGACTGAGTCTATGTTGAATGAAGGGACAGTAATCTTACGAGCTAAGTAAAAAGAGTCATTCCAAGTCTGATACTCAATCCAAAGCTGCTGGCAGAGAGCCTTGAAGTCACTGCGCCAGAGTTAAGAAGACGTCTGCTCCATAGACAGCCAGAAAACAGAGACTGATACAAATTGAGATGATATGATTTAAACTGTTCTTTTGTACCTCTTATATGTACAGTTGGTAACCGTGATTCAATTTTGGTCCTAAAATTTGCATGTAACTCTAGTCCAAAATGTATCCAAAAGCTCTTCATAAGGACAACTTGTCAAAGTTGAGAATCTGGCCTGGTAAGTTTTGCCCCAAGATAAAGATTGGGCCTGTGCCATGGAGCTGTGATTCCAAATGTAATGTTTAATCATATTAAAGGCTGTTGACAAAACAAAATAGCTCTTAATTTCCTACTAGCCACAAAATCATTAACACTAGTTGTTGTTCTTATGCAAATCTGAATGAAAATTTTTTTTTAGAAATTTGGTTGAAATTTGAAAGCAAACTCAAATTCTACACCAAGTAACTCTCAAAAGAGCTAACTGAACCTTGAATATCTTCAGTACACTCACTTCATGGTTACCAAACTGAAACTAGATAAAAGAAATGTTCATAGTAACTGTAGTTATAATTAGCATCTGTGTAACAACTAGTGGGATAGCCAGTTGTATAAACCAGAGGTATGGTTGAATGCAGAGTAGAGACTAGACAAGACAGAGTCTTGTTAGTCTCTAAAAAAGGGGGGATGATGCCGTTTGGTTTCTGCCTTTTTTCTTTTATATGTTTTCTGTACTCTCTGCCCATATTTTTGTGGCTCTGTAGCCTACTATATTAATAGCTAGTTTTTTCAGTACCTTTCCATAGCCTTTCCCTAAGCAGAAAGACAAAACAAATTCCAGAGCTCCAAGCCCCAGGGGGTTGCAAGGCCCTGTCCTATCTCAGTTCTTCCTGGGAACCAAGGCCGAGAACAACTCTGAGGTAAATTTTCATAAGCAGAGTGCAGCCAGTGCTGAGAGGGGGGCTCCAGGGAAGGGGCTGGACCTGAGGGGGAATTGAATCGCCACTTGTTCTCCTTATTGGTGCTCTTAATCAATTATGCTAATTTCCTAAAAGCTATAAATATGTACTCACCCCTGGAGGGGCTGGGCTTTATGGACACCTTTCCATAACTGCTCCTGAAGACCTTCAAAATAAAGATCCCTTTTAATATTACCTTCCTTGCTAAAGATGATCTGAGTTTCTTTCCAGGCTGGGGGAAAAGGCAACACCGGACGCCACCTGAAATGCCGCATGGATCAAGATCCTTCCCAGACCCAAGCTGCCATCAGCTAGAACTCTGGCTGCAATTGTAGGGCTAAATGCCTCCTAAAAACTGGCATCGTGCATCTGGGGGACTGAGTTTTTTTTCACATGGAAATGCGCCATTGTTTGCATCGAAGGCCACATATCTGGGAGTTGACAGCCGCATGCTGAAATTCCGCATGGATAAGATTCCTCACAGACCCAAGCTGCCACCGACAAGGCCCCTGGTTGCCCTTGCAGGGCCAAAACCCTCCTCCAAACTGACATCAAGAAAGTGGGGGGCAGAGTTCTCTTTCTCAGAGAAAAGGGACACTTTTTGTGTCCCGGCCCTAAGGCACTCTGCTCCCTGCTGCGTCTTCAAATTCCGTATGGATCAAGATTCCTCGCAGACCCAAGCTGCCACCGACAGGGACCCGGCTGCCCTTGCAGGGCCAAAACCCTCCTCCAAACTGACATCACGAAACTGGGGGGCAGAGTTCTCTTTCTCAGAGAAAAGGGACACTTTTTGTGTCCTGGCCCTAAGGCGCTCTGCTCCTGGACGCCACCTGAAATTCCGTATGGATCAAGATTATTCGCTGACGCAAGATGCCATCAACCAGGACTCTGGTTGCATTTGTAGGGCCAAAACCCTCCACCAAACCGACATAATGAATCTGGGGGCCTAAGTTTTCTTTCACGTGGAAAAGTGCCATCATTTGTATCGTAGGTCCCATGTCTGGGAGTCGACTGCCGCCTCTTCAAATTCCGCATGGAGCAAGATCCCTCACAGACCCAAGCTGCCACCGACAAGGACCCTGGCTGCCCTTGCAGGGCCAAAACCCTCCTCCAAACTGACATCAAGAAACTGGGGGGCAGACATCTCTTTCTCAGAGAAAAGGGACACTTTTTGTGTCCCGCCCTAAGGCACTCTGCTCCCGGCGCCACCGAAATGCGCATGGATCAAGATCCTTCAGACACAAGTGCATCAATAGAACTCTGGCTGCCAATTGTAGGGCTAAATGCCTCCTAAAGCTGGGCATCATGATCTGGGGGACTGAGTTTTCTTTCACATGGAAATGGCCATTGTTTGCATGAAAGAGGCACATTTGGGAGTTGACAGCCGATGCTGAATTCCGCATGGATTAAGATTCTCGCAGACCAAGCTGCACACAAGGAGCCTGGCTGCCTTGCAGGCAAAACCTCTCCAAACTGACATCACGAAACTGGGGGGCAGAAGTTTCTTTCTCAGAGAAAGGGAGCCTTTTTGTCCCGGCCTAAGGCAGCTAGTGCTCCGGTGATGGCCGTTTTGGTTTTGCTTTTTTTTTTATATGTTCTCTGTATCTCTGCACATATTTTTGTGGCTCTGTAGCCTACTATATTAATAGCTAGTTTTTCCAGTACCTTTCCATAGCCTTTCCCTAAGCAGAAAGACAAAACAAATTCCAGAGCTCCAAGCCCCAGGGGGTTGCAAGGCCCTGTCTTATCGCAGTTCTTCCTGGGAACCAAGGCCGAGAACAACTCTGAGGTACATTTTCATAAGCAGAGTGCAGCCAGTGCTGAGAGGGGGGCTCCAGGGAAGGGGCTGGACCTGAGGGGGAATTGAATCGCCACTTGTTCTCCTTATTGGTGATCTTAATCAATTATGCTAATTTCCTAAAAGCTATAAATATGTACCCACCCCTGGAGGGGCTGGGCTTTTATGGACACCTTTCCATAACTGCTCCTGAAGACCTTCAAAATAAAGATCCCTTTTATATTACCTCCTTGCTAAAATGATCTCGAGTTTCTTTTCCAGGCTGGGGGAAAAGGCAACAGTTATTTGGCACACCCAGAAGGGACACGAGAACCTGGTACCCTTCCTCTGGAACGAAAACATCCTGCAAGGAATTCCTTTCTGACAGCAATCTAAAGAATTCCCTGCCACGGGCCTGAGGTCGAGACACAATGGTTCCAAGATCCCACAGGAGGTAGTATAAAGGTGGTTCTTTTCGTTGTGTAGTGTGTAGTTTGTATGTGTGTGTATTGTTTATGTATTGTGTATCTGTTTAAAGTAAGTAATTGCTAGCGATCCCAGGACAACCTGGCGTGGTGGTGAGAAAATTTGCTTTTGAAATCATTTCTCCAAGTTTTTCCTGTTGCCGATTTTCCAACCTGCCCCAGAGATCGGCTGGTGGGGAGGAGGCGGGTGTGTGATCTCGGCTGAGATTGTTCACTGGTAGAGAAAAGCAAATCACAGTGCGAAAGTTTTTTTCATGTTTAGCACATGCGAGTTTTGAATTGAAAGCTGGCCTGGAGACATCTGGGCATGGAGCGGCCGGGGGAGGCCTGGTCTGCTTCTTGGTAGGAGGTGGGGAATGGGCCCCGCTTCCTACAGGTTTGTGGAGCGGCTGGGTGTCCAGCCTGCTCCTTGGTGGGAGGCTGGGGAGAGATTCCCACTTCCTACAGGTTTGTGGAGCGGCTGGGTGTCCAGCCTGCTCCTTGGTGGGAGGCTGGGGAGAGATTCCCACTTCCTACAGGTTTGTGGAGCGGCTGCGTGTCCAGCCTGCTCCTTGGTGGGAGGCTGGGGAGAGATTCCCACTTCCTACAGGTTTGTGGAGCGGCTGGGTGCCCAGCCTGCTCCTTGGTGGGAGGAGAGTGAGAAATCCTCGCTTCCTACAGGTCTGTGGAGAGGCTGGGTGTCCAGCCTGCTCCTTAGTGGGAGGCGAGGGAGAGATCCTCGCTTCCAGCAAGTTTTGTGGAACGGCCGAGAAAGCTCGGTTCGCACCATTGTAAGGGAGGGGGAGAAGCCCCCACTTTCTATGTTCCATCTGTAAAAAGTTTTTCCAAGATTTTAAGGCAAGGGCGACTCCCGGACTTCCGGGACGGCTCCGCGAGCAGGGCGGTCACTCCCCCGTGACAGAAGCGGGGCACGAGCCGCTCTGAGAGGGGCAGAGGTGATTCCTGCCATTGTCCTGGTCAGGCCGGGGATTGCGCGGGGAGGGTCCCAGGAAGCGAAACGGGACGCGGGGTGCGCTGGCTGCTTGGCCTGTCTGGCGGGGCGGGGCGCGCTGCGGCGGGCACGGCCGACTCACTCGCTGCTCCTGGGCCCCGCCCGCACCGGCCCAGAGCGGGCCGGGAGTGTGAGATCTAAGAGCAGGAATGGCCCTATCGCACTTTCCACAGTAACGAGCTTGTTTTAAAGACACCCGAGAGCCGCTGTGAGCAGCAGCACGGGCCGAGCGCGGGCGAGCCGGGGGTGCCCCTGGGCGGGGGTGCCCGCATGCCGCGCCCGTCCCCGGCCGTGCGAGGGCAGCGAGCGCTCTTTGTCTGCTCTGGTAAGCACTCAAAAGGGAAACACCGAGCCAAAAGAACAAGAAGCCGTTTTTAGGCTCCCTTAAACCATGCTATAAGTAAGCAGAGTCCTGTGTTAACAAATATCTTAGAATGGTTTACTGAGTTAAATTTGTAAAAGACCTTCTCCTGTATCCTTGTGAGTAAAAAAGACCAAGGACTCTTTACTATTATTTAAAATAATCCTGAAAATGGAGAACTAGGGCAGTCAGCAACTGAAAATTGCTGCATCAACCAGCAGCAAGAATTGAATACACTCAACAGTTGCATGCAACCCATGTAAGTTTGTTCTGTGAACATAGAAGACATGGACTATGCCATGCTACTGAGACTGTTGATAATGTTATCTGAAGTTTGTGTCATCCTAGTATGTCTGTTCCCAGCACTAACTGATAATGGTATTTAAGTCTGACTATTTTGAACCATGGAAGAGCGTATTCAGCAGAAGCAGACTGAAAGATGTGCAGCCTGAGTGTATGCGATGAGAGCAGCTTCATGCGAGATGGCAAACAAAAGAAGGTTATGCATGTAAACAAGCACGAACGCAGGTTTAACATGAGAAGTGTTACATACAGAAATGTAATCACAAAAAGCTGAACTGATTATATCAATGAAAGATCTAGAACTGAGCAAAGTCATCTAGAAGGAAGGAAGACTAGCAACTATTCAAGCATAGAGACTGAGTCTATGTTGAATGAAGGGACAGTAATCTTACAAGCTAAGTAAAAAGAGTCATTCCAAGTCCTGACTACCCTCACCAAATCCAAAGCTGCTGGCAGAGAGCCTGAATTCACTGCTCCAGAGTTAAGAAGACGTCTGCTCCATAGACAGCCAGAAAACAGAGACTGATACAAATTGAGATGATATGATTTAAACTGTTCTTTTGTACCTCTTATCTGTACAGTTGTTAACCGTGATTCAATTTTGGTCCTAAAATTTGCATGTAACTCTAGTCCAAAATGTATCCAAAAGCTCTTCATAAGGACAACTTGTCAAAGTTGAGAATCTGGCCTGGTAAGTTTTGCCCCAAGATACAGATTGGGCCTGTGCCCATGGAGCTGTGATTCCAAATGTAATGTTTAATCATATTAAAGGCTGTTGACAAAACAAAATAGCTCTTAATTTCCTACTAGCCACAAAATCATTAACACTAGTTGTTGTTCTTATGCAAATTTGAATGAAAAATTTTTTTAGAAATTTGGTTGAAATTTGAAAGCAAACTCAAATTCTACACCAAGTAACTCTCAAAAGAGCTTACTGAACCTTGAATATCTTCAGTACACTCACTTCATGGTTACAAAACTGAACCTAGATAAAAGAAATGTTCATAGTAACTGTAGTTATAATTAGCATCTGTGTAACAACTAGTGGGATAGCCAGTTGTATAAACCAGAGGTATGGTTGAATGCAGAGTAGAGACTAGACAAGACAGAGTCTTGTTAGTCTCTAAAAAAGGGGGGAATGATGCGTTTGGTTTCTGCCTTTTTTCTTTTATATGTTCTCTGTATCCTCTGCCATATTTTTGTGGCTCTGTAGCCTACTATATTAATAGCTAGTTTTTTCCAGTACCTTCATAGCCTTTCCTAAGCAGAAAGACATAAAAAATTCCAGAGCTCCAAGCCCCAGGGGGTTGCTAGGCCCTGTCCTATCTCAGTTCTTCCTTGGAACCAAGGCCGAGAACAACTCTGAGGTACATTTTCATAAGCAGAGTGCAGCCAGTGCTGTGAGGGGGGCTCCAGGGAAGGGGCTGGACCTGAGGGGGAATTGAATCGCCACTTGTTCTCCTTATTGGTGCTCTTAATCAATTATGCTAATTTCATAAAAGCTATAAATATTTACTCACCCCTGGAGGGGCTGGGCTTTTATGGACACCTTTCCATAACTGCTCCTGAAGACCTTCAAAATAAAGATCCGCTTTTATATTACCTCCTTGCTAAAATGATCTCGAGTTTCTTTTCCAGGCTGGGGGAAAAGGCAACACCGGACGCCACCTGAAATGCCGCATGGATCAAGATCCTTCCCAGACCCAAGCTGCCATCAGCTAGAACTCTG
>JAVTVJ010006137.1:0-27194 GCA_034509425.1 Eopsaltria australis
TTTGTTGGTTAACGTTATAGTTGTTGTTATTTGTTATCCTTTGTTTTAGATAGTAGTAAAGAACTGTTATTCCTATTCCCATATCTTTGCCTGAGAGCCTTTATAATAATTCGGAGGGAGAGGGGTTACAGTTTCCCATTCCAAGGGAGGCTCCTGCCTTCCTTAACAGACACCTGTCCTTCAAACCAAGACACTCCTGTACAAAATCCCCACAGGAAGTGGGGTGTGAGTGCTGTGAGACAGAATTTGGAATCCCTTGGGCCTTACTTGGTACATGATATGCTAGAGAGATCCCCGAGCCATTTACTGCTTTTTGGAATAGGAAGAGGGATTTAAACAGGACTCATGAAAATGTTTTCTTTGTGCTTTCTGTTTCAAGCTGGTGCTCCTTGTCATCTCAACCTCCTTACTGATTTATCTCTCCTTCATATTTTTATCTCTGAAATGGTTTGGACAATTAGCTGTTTCTTGTCACCTTTGGTCCTTTTTCTTAAAACTGAGAATGTTAGATACCTGGAAGTAATCATGCATAGCTCCTTCTCATCTTTTCCTTGCTCTGACAGCATTTCTTAGATCTGTCTCTGTAGTGGTTTCAGTTCGCCTATTCGAGTTTCTGGCCAAATGCCAGCACACTTACCAAAATTTACTTAATTTTGCTGTGAGATAAGGATTAGGAATAGGCAAAGCAGGCTCAAAGTTTAAAGACTATATATAAAGTTTATTAATAAACCTAAAACAAAGGGGGAAAAACCAAGGAAAACCAGAACAAAACCCTCAGACCACCTCTCCTTCCCCCACCTCTCCATTTCTTTCCCACTGACAATACAAAAAGACAACACTTTGACTTTCAGTCAGTTTACCACCTCTAAAATAGTCTTTTCTCAGTTCATTTAGGGAGAGAAGTTTCTCTTGCTTATACCATGGATTTCTCTATAAGAAAATACAGTTTTTATGGTTTTCAGCCTCATAACCAACAGCCACCCGGGAGGAAAAAAATCTGCTTGTTGTGGAAGATCCCTCCCACACTTGTAGCCTTCCCACAGCTACTACGATGGGTCATGGCAGTCCATGGGGTACCCTTTTAAGGATGAGCAGTTCTATTGCAGCAGCAAAGAAAATCCCCTTCTTCTGTTATTGGCAACACAAGTTCTCCTGGCAACATAAGTTCTCCAGCATTCCCCAGGGCAAAGGGACAGGTCACAGCCTCTTCTCTGTCTCTGCTCAAGCTTCTCATCAGGCTGCACTTACTTCTGTATCTACTTATCTCTACACAGGTGCCTTGGCTCACTGGCTGTAGTTAGAACATCACATCCCCCCTTTGGACTATTTTCTCATATATTACAGGGAATATTTTAGCTTAGTCCCAACCATGGTTTCACAAAAGAATTTCCAGCTTCATTATTGAAGCACTTCTCACGCTCCTCCCTCTAGGTATCGGCTCTGCTTCCCTCACTGACTTTAGAGTCTATATGCTGCATTTCTGTAGGTGTCCTCACACTTTCCTCTCTCTGTACAGGGAAGGATGGGTGTCTGCAAGTTTAGTCCGGGCATGGAGAGGGTTAATCTCTCTCTCTCTCAGGCCTTGCGATGGTCACATGGTCTCCGCCAGGCTGTTTGAAAAGATGGAGCCAGCCCAGACTTTCCCTGGCCCGGAGCAGGGGGGGCCCGGCCCTGTCTAGTGTAGCTGACATGTCAGCTGAAATGCATCTGCGTAGGGTTCAGGCTGGGTCTTCCCCCATGTCCAGCTCCAGTTGCACTGCCATTCCAAACCTCCCTTCCCCCCCACGCCCCCCTCCCTCAGGGCAGGGTGGGGGGAGCAAAGGCCCAGTCTTACTGGTGAGAGAAAGCAGGGATCTGCTTCTCTCACCAAAGCAGGAAGACCAAGAGAAAGACTCTAAATGAGTCCTCTGCTTATATAGGATTTTTTTCCTCGAAGGCAGATCAACTTTTAATTGGTTGGCATACTTATCAATACTCAAAACCAACTGGAATTGGCCCTCTCTCCCAGGAACGAAGTTGTATTACTTCCTGCAGCATGGGTCACTTCCAAGATTGACAGCTCCTAGGCCAACCCAGGACAGTCTCACACTCAGACCCATTGGCTTTGTAATACTGGAACACAACTAATAAGCAGTATGATTTTTATCCAGATTAGTGTAAGTCATTATGATTTACTTTTATCACAAAGGTGGCATGATTTTGGGTGCAGGGATGTTGACCTTGCTGTGGCCAGGAAGGGAGAGGATCTCTGCTCTAAGCAGCACTAGAAGCACAGAGCAGTGGCCTTCTTTTCCCTGCCTTGTCTTTATTGACTGTGTGAGCTCATTCAAATTGTTTTCCCAGTTAAACTGAGTACTAAGAATTAATAATAATCTAGAAGAATTGTAATTACTTCTCCTGCTCTTCCTGGAAATTAGGAGTCCTGCTAGTCATGTTTACCTCAAAGCATTCAGATTTCTTTTTTGTTCCTCAGTAAAAGTGCACAGACAACCACCTCTCTGTTCTGGCGTGACGACGGAATTAGAAAATTGTATCTTTAAATACCAACTTAATCTAATCTGGGACAAAAACAATAAAAGGCTTTAATCATAATTACATGGTGCCTGCAGGCTGTCACCAGAGGGCAGAGACAAGGTTGTTCATTGCCACATGTGGATAGTTTGGAAATTAAATCCCCTTTTCACAAAGGCAATAAATTCTCTTCTCACTTGTGTCCTTCCAAATATTTCAGCTCTGTAACCAGATAGCTCATTTCAGCATCTGTCAGAGACTTTCTCTTGCTTCTGTCAAGCTATGTACAAAGGGGCAAGGAGAAATGTCTTTATAAAACTACACACACTTCACTTTCTAACATCACAGCTTACATGAAATACTGTTTTCCACTGTTTTGTATTTATAGTGCACACACTCTGAGGATTCATCCCACTCTGGGTATCCACAGCAAGTATGGAGGGGGGGGGGATTTACTGGGAATGCATCTTTTATCAAAAACTGCTCTCACACAGTATATGTACAAAACTGGTATGGTTTCAACTAAGAAGAATAAGGGTTTTAAATCCCAAACCAGTAAGGTACAATTTGTACACTGTCTGCCTCGCATAGGAAAGACAGATTCTGAGAACTTCTCTATTTTCCATTACCTAAGTTGGAAAGACAGTGGGGATTTTGAGAGCATCACTGGCAGCCTATGAATTCATTTCTGTTCTGGAGAATACTGTGAGGGTTTTGGCACCAGGAAACCAGCTCAGTCTCAGACACTGAAGCAAGGCACATCAAGGCACACCCCACCCCATCAACGCACACCCCACCTTGGTAAAATCCCTAGCAGCAATGGGTAGTCATTGACTCAAAATTGCTCTGTCAGTGTTTCCACTTGAGGACTGGCACATGGAAAATCCCAGTACAGAAGGGATGGGCAGAAGTGCCATGAGCTGACTATTTTAAAGAGAAATGGCTTCCACCAAGGAACAGGGACTCTCTGGAGTAAGAGGCAGAAATAGGAGACTTGGAGTTGCTGTGTTTCCTGCAAATATCAGGGACCTGATGGCAGCATGTTTACCTGTTGGGAGGCAGATGTGCTCAGTGTTCTGTTTTTCCATGACTGCACACCTCCTTGTTGTAATTTATAAGCAACTAGGTTTTGTTTAGGAAGAGGCTTTTAAAAGTCCTTGCAAGTCTCCCTGGTTGTTTCATGGATAGCTAAACTGAAAATGAACATCTAAGGACTCTGCACCTTGGGGAGACTGAAGCTCATGGATTTGGTGATGTCAGGCAAGAAACATGAGCAAGAGACCAGGATTACATACAGGACCTGAGTGCTGCTCATAGCCTTGGAAGGAAAAAGGCAGGCTGTCTCCTAAGTACAGCATGGGAGTAAAACAGAATTCATTAATCCTAGAGCACACATTAAGTAAATATAATCTAATGTACTTTTGGTTTAGCATATAATAAAACATTCAGCTCTGTATGTATTCCTCTCTGAAGAGTGAAAAAAGATTGGAACAATCCATAGCTTGGTAAGGATTTCTCCTATGTCTGAACTCCAGTGATACAGAAAGTTGTTGGGTGCTATTCGCAGTATTCCCAGATCTTAAAATCCATCACTCTGCACAATGAAAACAAAGAAGTTAAGCTGAAATAGGACAATGTCCTAAATGTGACACAGAGGTCTTGTAGGAGGTTAAGTGGGTATGCAACAAGCAGATTCAGCATCACCAATGTTGACCACGTTGGTAAAGCTGTCATCAGCTTGTTTTTGCCATTGAGTTCCCTCTTGCTCCCATCTCCTGCAGGTTTGATGATGAGCAAAGGCATCAGCATGTGCAGAAGCTCAGCACACATGGGAGTTTGGCAGGAAGGCAGAGCAGCAAAAAGAGCAAGAGAGCTGTGGTTCTTTCAGTATGTCTGGTTTTAAGGAGCTACTGGTGCAGGATGCACTTGAGAACTTGAGAGGCAACACTTGCACTCTTGTAATTCAGGTAGTGATGTTTCCCTCTCCTTCCTCTCTCCACACTGCTGCTGGCCATGGCACTAGTCCCATCCCCAGGCGATGTGCTTTTCCATGGACATCTCTTTGCTACCAGCTTCCAGACAACTCCACAGAGGGGAGTTGCTCCTCAAGTAAGAGGCAGAGGCTCTATCCTGCTCTCTCCTTTCCATCCATCCTGTTTTTTAGATAGCTAATATGATGAGGGATCAGATACTTATGTATTTCTGAAGTTATATTTGGGATCAAGAATGGAATAAAATATGTAGGAAAGCAGACTTGCTCCTTCACTCATCCCCTTTTCCTGATCTCCTAAGGACTTAATCAGAATCCAGTTTTTCCCCACCTTACACCAGGATATTTTATCTTTTAATTAGAAAATATACTAGCTTAGGCAACAGAACAAGGGAAATGAGAAGAGCCTTGTCAAAGCATGTTACAAACATTGTAGGGTAATGTTGTTTTGTCCTGCTAGCTAACATTCGGGATCTGCATTTATTTATTTATTTTTGCATCTTTAAACCTTAAATTTTTGTAAAATAATCAGACTATAACTCTGATCACACCCACCTGCCCACAGTTTTAGATTAGTTTCATGGTCATGATATTGAACCACCTTAAAACAGAGGCAAGGTAGTTTGACTGCAGTAACTATTTATTTCAGTGTTCAGCCAGGTTTGTGTTATTTCTCAGTGCATTTTTCATGCTGAACATCTAATACATAGATTTTGGATTATTGCAGTGTGTGTAGCTTTCTACTCCAAAATGCTATTTTGAACTATCTCCCTTCAGCTATACCTTAGTGCAGCTTTGCTTTGGAGAAGTTTTGTTACACAGAGAGGGCTGCCAGGCTACATGATGAACTGCAAGAAGACTGAAGAATGCTGCTTATTTTGTTTTTGCTTATTTTAGTAGAACTGAACCCAGTTTTTCACCTCATGACTATGGAGACTGAATTTCTGACTCAGCTTGCTGCTTCCACACTCTTGGGACAACCAGTGCTTCCAGAAAATTGCTATCTGTCTTCTGAGGTGGATCCAGAGAGGTAGGCAGCAGATAGCTGCTGCCAGTGAAGTTGATTTGTGCCATGTACCGCTAAACAACCAGATTTGGAATCTCTAAATGATCCCTTGGGTCTGCTGTTCATCACTTCAGTGCAAGGGCTTAACTGGAGTTAAGCCTTCACTTAGCAAGTATGGAAACACTTTTAATCAGAAGCAGGAATCATTGGACCAGCTTGCCAAATCAGATTAAGAGCAGTTTATATGACCATTGTAAGTACCATAAAGTGCCTGGACATGGGAAACATCAATATACAAACAAGATACCCCCTGATTATTTTATTATTTTGGCCTGCAACAGTGAAAAGCATTTGAAAAGCCAGATCCTTTGTAGTGCTGAATATCCTCAACTCCAGCTGCACTCCTTGAAAGCCAATGTGCTCAGTGACTCCCCAGGAGGCCATCTGGTAAATCCCCATGCTGCTCTCCCTGCCAGGGAGCAGCCACTGCCACTCCGAGAATGGAAATTAAAAGAGCAACCTGACTCCATCAAGAACCGCAAGACATTCCTTGTATGTGAAATTACTTCATATTCGAGATTTCTGCATAGCTGTGCTGCCACTTACAGAAACGTTTTCACAGCTTAAATGCATTCACCCCTACTGAACCTCAGATCTCTGTTTAGGATTTGACATGTCTTCAGGAGATCTTCAGGACCCACATAGGAATATATGTGAACTAAGCAGTGACAGGAAGAAAAAAAGCCACTTTGGAAATTAAAAAATAACTGAATTTAGATCAAACACATGGAAAGTCTGGATTTTGCCCTAGAAGGTTAATCACTATTTGGAAATTTTTGCCGTGGGAGATTCCTTGTGTAATTGTTGAAAGGCGAGATCAAAACCCAACATCATCTTTTGAATGCCAGTGTCACGCCTGGATAAAAACAAGCTGGATCAGCCCTAATGATATTTGCTCCCAGACCTGCTGCTGAAGCTCTCACTACATTTGGGATAGGAAGGAATTTCCTCATGTGGTGAATTGGCAAAACGTTGAGGTTTGTCTTGTTCTTGTGCATTGCTCAAGGACCATTTTTTGGAGTCTTGTTTCACATTCTTTGACTTTCTGCAGCCTTGCGATCAGAACTAAATATTCGACTTTTCCCACCACTGGGTCCTGCTTTGTTTCTAAAGGTTTCTTTTGCTTTACCAAACAGGTATGGATGGGTGGATCTCATTTTTCTGCATTACAAAGATACTCTAGCAATGGCAAAAATAATCTACATTATTGCTTACATAGAAATAAGATATAGGGAAAGGAAAGGGTAAAGGGAATAATAAGCTGCACAATCAGCTACAACCTTCAACTTCATTCTCTGGAAAACAAATGAATTGCAGGATGATCTAGTGTACAGAAGTATGGTCAAAATTCCCATAGTGTTGGGGCAGCACTACATGTAAGGAGCAACCTCTCTGCTTTCATGTGTGACTAAATCATTGTCAGGCCTAGTATGAAACAAAGGAAATACTTGCTAAACCTCACAGTTAACGACAAAATTCCTTTATTATTCTCTTGCTGTTACAGATATGAAAATGTTCTGCAGGTCTGATAGATACTTATAGCACACCTGATTACTCTTTGTTATTTTAGGCATGTTAGTTCCAGAATTTTTTGAGCAACCCCAGTCCTTTCTTTTGGCGTTCTTAGCAACCTTTTTGTACTTGAGCCTTGCTTGAAGCCAATGTGAGGCTTTGTACTGGACTTGCTGGGAGCAACCTTTGACTTGGGTCGCGCAGGGCCAACAGCTTGATCCAGCAAGAGCTGGATGCACGTTTCTCTAGCTGTTTTTTTCTGTTCTGCAAAATACTCTTGTTTTAAACAGCAGTCCATGGTTTGTTATACACCTCTCTCACAAAAACCTGTGGTTTGAAACCTACCAAAACCAGACAGCCATGTAAATCTTGTCCTGTGAGCATGTGAGAAAAGTGAAAATTGGAGCACAAAGAGAAGAGTAAATGGAATCATTCCTCCTAAAGCAATATTAACTTCGGCATGTTGTAATAGTAAGCAACGTTTACATTAGTTCAATACCTAATTCCATTAGCTACAGTTACACTGGTCCATTCTGAGGGGTGGTGGGGCACTTTCCCAGATAAAGTACTGCTGTCATCCCTTCTCCCTATTGCCTCATGTTTTAGTATCAACTCTGTTGTTCATGGGCTGCCCCATGGATCAGAGGCTGATGAGGATGCTGGTGCAGGACAGTAGCCCCCACACACATCTGACAGGCATGATCACAACTACGTGACCAACAAAGTGCTCATTGCTGCTGTTGGCTCCAGCATCACCCAGCATGCAAAGCAAAAAGGGCTCTTTGACAGGCCCCAGATCCTACTGAAATCCTTTAGCTCTGCTTTGCCCCTGTCCTGCTGCTGCTGAAGTCCATGGCACAAATGCTCTGCCCTCAGTTGTGCTGGAGTATGTCCCCTGCTTGGTCAAAAAAAGGAGGAAGCTGTGATGGTGCATAAAAGGCAAGTGGAGAGGCAGGAACTTCTGCTCTTTTCATTGTTTTATTATTGTTCATCATTTATCATAATTGTTGTTTCACTGTTAATTGCTGTTCATCTGAGGAATGCACACGGAGCATATTTCCTATTTGGAACTGACAGAGAGGGAGCATCTCAAAAAACCCCTGAGGATTTTTGAGATCACAAACCTGAGAAAGATAACAAAATTAGCACACATATTTCCCCTTGATTTTCTTTATGCCTGCAGACAAGGTTAGCAGCAACTTTAAGAGTTTGTTTTGTCTCCTCAACCAAAAAATCTGGAATGGTAAGTGTTAGGTCTGATTTATTATTGTATATCTTGTTTTTCTTATGGAAAAGGTGGCAAAATTAGAAACAAATTACGTGAAAACATCATAAATTACAAAAGCTGAATACTGAGAGAAATTAATAAAAACAATTTTTTTGTTTCCTTCATGATTATTTAAAAATGAGACCTGAAGACTGTCCCTAACTGACTCCTTTTTAATATACCTCCCCTCTAACTTGAATTGAGGGGAGGGTTTAAGCAGCTCCCTTGTGAGGTGAACAATGAAGGCCAAGCTTGGTTAAACTGCACAGTGTGGTCTCTGAGTGCGGTCTGCAATAGAGCTGTCTGTCCTCAGACGAGTTCTTCTTGTGTTACAGTAACTCAAGCAATTCTGACTGTCTCCTAGATGCCAACTCTCATCTATTCCTGGAATTAAATTCTAGACTAGTAGCACACGTTTTAATAGCAAAACATCTATTCGATCTCCAATTTTTTCATTCTCATAAAGAAATGTTAATTTCTCTAATTTCTGTTGATTTTTCCCATGCACCCCCTGCTTCTCCCACACATTCCAACTTGTGACAGAGGCACTTCTGTGATGAAAGAAAGTAGGACCTACTCATGGGAAGAGGCAGGCATGATCTGGATGCTTCAGAGGATCATCTTGTAAGTAGCTTGTCTTGATTGTCTCATGGTATGACCATGTGTCCCTGTCCTTGTTAATCTGGTTGATTCAAGAGGTAGAAATGGGGTGCACTGGTATCAGTGGGTTACCCCTAGGGCTGAAGAATGAGACTACCCATTACGTATATTTGAAAATCTCAGTTACTTATGTTCTCAGCAAAAGCTCCTAATTTTCTCAGCTCTTTCTGCATACTCAGCATAAAAGGATTGCATAATGGACACAGCAACTCCCACAACTATTGTTTATATCTGTCAGCTAATCTTTTCTGTGAGTCAGGCGGTGCCTACTGGGTTGGGCAATTGATTGGGATTAGAAACTCATTATTATGATGATGCATATTGCAGTGCTGCCTGGAGACCTCAGAAGATTATGGTCACATTGTGCTAGGCAGCATGCAGACCTAGAGCTTGTAGCCTATTATTAGAGCATCCTCACTCTAATTCTGGATTAGATCCCATTTCTTCTCATGGCCCTTGGGATAAAACATCTAATCCTGTTCTGTTTCCATATCTTTTCAGGGGAGATGATAACTCATTTCCTACCATCAGTCAATGTCTGTAACTACCTGCTTTTGGAGGAGAATGCCAGGATGATGTCACCCAAAGGCCACAGGTAAATGCTGCAGCACAAGTGGGAAACAGCATTTTCCCTGTTCGAGTGTCTCTGTTATTCAGTGGAATGGTTTTGCAATGGGAATTTGAGGCTTTTCCAGCAGTGCTTCTGCACTCAGAGAATATGCAAGGTGAAAAGCACAGCAAGTCTTGAGTTGCACCAAGGCTGTTTGCAGCCGTGAGTTGCTTGCTGTGCTGAGGGCTCAGTAGGTGATGTTAGAGTCTCCCTTCTCCCCTCTCAGAGCTGCACGTCTCCATCCTAGTGAGTGGCCCTTGTTGGGTTGCAGGCGGACTCTCCTCATCCCTGTCCTTTCAGGCTCTAGGTGTTCTTGCTGCTGCTGCTCCAGGTGCCAGCACACCTGGAACAGGTTACATGGTTTGTACTCTATCTGTGCACTGCCACAGCCATGCACCTGTGACTGCAGCTAAGCCTGAGCCTGGTCTGTGCCTGCCCTTCACTCACTGGCACCTAGTGGTCTACAATGTTCCTCAAGTGTGAGCCCTGCCAGGGATAAGATGCACTTATAGTTTCTGACTGGCCTTATAGTTTCAAGTCAGGGTGAACTTGACTGGATTTTATCACCCCATAGAAGCTGCTTCTTGTCAGTCCTGGCTGGTTTGCTGAGGTGGCCATACAAATAGCTTGGGAAAATGGAGCTGAGCTGTGTACAGGTGAACCCTTTGAGTGTTGTCCACTACCCCTACTTTCCTTGCTGGGAATACTGCTGGTCAGTGGGGCCACTCTGCAGGATGCTGTTATGGAAGAACAAAGTTGTCTGAGGCATCTTTCAAAGATGGGAGTAAGGCTGGTGCTTTCTGAGGAATTCTTGAACAGCTTCAGCTTCATCTCCCTCCTTTTTAAGCCCAGAGTCCTTCTCTACAAGCTATAACAATGTGCTGGCATTGTTACAGCCATCATAGGCTGGAGCTGGCACACACTGAGTTATCCTCTAGTAAACTTTTTTGTCTTATGGGAAATTTGAGACTTAAACACTCACTTGGTCTGCACCTCTTTATTTGAGACTGACCAGTTTGAATCACTTTTGATAAACTATCAGCAGGAGTCTCAACCAGAGTTAAGTTCCTATCAGTTTAATTAAAGAAGATCACTGGAGAGACAACCCCTGTGAAATGCTCCCATATTATAGAAAGCTACACTGTGAGTGCTCCCCTGAGTAATCACCAGAGGTTGCTATCAGCAATGTAATCAGAAATGACTGACGAGCTTAACTTGAAACTTAGACATCAACAACTGGCAAAGAAAAGATGAGACAACAGCGACTGAGGACTAATCGCATCCATTGTATCATGAGAGTAACAGAAAAGTAAATAGAGAAGGCACTGTAAGGTGGTCTGAGACACAGGTCTGTAGGAAACTGGGCTTCATTAGGTTTTTTTACACAATATGGTCAAGGTTTTACATACTATTCCTACGCTATTATAGACACAAGGTCAGTCAGTATAAACCTTGTTAACCAAAGCAAAGTTATATTTAAAGACTTTCTTTACCTATTGCATTTTAACTCTTTCCTTCAGTAGCTTTTGAGGATGTGGTACCACGTGAATGAAGCTGGATATGAGAAGCTGGAAAAAGACAGCAGGGAGAAGAAAGCATGTAGGGTCAGCATGGAGTTTACTTGCTTCTTCTTTACTGGTGAGTTAATGGTACTGGCCACAGTGGGATGGACTATACCAGGTCACCTTTGGGGACCAAAATGCATTTGATAGATAAATCTTCTATAGTTTTTGTCTTCACAAATTAGTGTTTATAGAAACTAACCAGAGATTAGATTAGTGCACTGCTCCCGTAGGATGCAGACTTTAGGGTTTAGGCAATGTTCTATGGCTAACAAGAGCCAACAAGTTATACCTGAGTCATTTCCCTGGGTGAAACATGCCCTGGACTGACGATGACAGGAGCCAGCTGAGCATCCTCACAGGAGATGACAAGTGTCGACACAAGAGCAGTCATCTCCCATTGTGTCTAACGAAGCAGAACTTGCAGTGGAAGAGCCCCTGAGGTGACTGATCTGAACGTTTATCCTAGTGGTGATATCAGGCTGCCAATGAGATTAGAAGGATGACACTTAATGTAGTCTTTTGGTAGTGGAGCAAGACTTATATTCTTAGCATAAGCTGCTTAGGAAAAGCTTCTTCTACTTAGCATTTATCACTTGTTACTGATGTTTTATTACACTGATAGCCATCCCCCAAACTTTTAATGTTCTTACCTGTTTCCTATATAGACATACTCCCTTCAACACCAAACATATTTTGAGAGAACAAGACTGTGGACAAACTGAGTTAGACCTGCTTAGTTATACTGACATAAACTTAGTGAAGCTTCCTTCTTGCCCAACAAAACAGGGTCTAATGTGCTTTCTGAGTCACTGTGTTTCCTCCTTCTGGAAGCTGTATCCAGCATATGGTGACAGATCTGTGGACCTTACTCAGGAGAAGCTTACGCTGAGCCTAGCAGGATCTCTGCCTTGAGCACGAAATGCCAAATTTGATCATGTATGGTAAAACACACTGCATTTCCTCAAATGTTTCTTAGGTCCACTCCCTTCCAGATGAGCCAAGGCAGACACATTTCTTCTAGCTGAAATAGTCCTTTTTTTTCCTTTTTTTCCCCCCTTTCACAAGCTTCTCAGGTATACAAAAGGATAATGCAATGTACAGCATTGTCACCTAATGGCGACTGTAATGTGCACCACGCAGAAGAGTCTCAGGGAGTTGTACAATGAAATTCTACAATAATCTTAGTAATGAAGGGCAATTAAGACCAGCAGTTAACCTATATTTTTTTACCCTACTTTAGGTGTCAAATTACACCCAGGATTTCAAATACTAGTTGGAAGTACATCTCATTGTCCAGAGGCATAATTACAGAGAGCTGTAGTTGTCTTTATCAAAAAGTTTTAATTAGCAGGACACATTAAATAACCAGCTGGTACAGATCATAATGAATCATTTATAGGCCTACATCTAAGACAATTATATATGTAGCTGATCATACATAATCATTCACGTACTTCTGGGCTTATGTGAGATGGAATATGCATCATCCTCATGTGATGTAAAGGTGAAAGGGACAGGACAAAACTGGGGCAACAGCCTGCTTTAACCAAACAGTTTGTGCTTGGACCATTGTTGACAAGACTGGGAAGGAAATACAAATAGTTGGCTTCAAAATAAATCTGCCTTGAGGAAAAGCAGCAGCTCTGGCTTCCTGAATTGTTGACTGGTTTGGGTTTTGTGTTTTTAAATCTAGGTGGTTGTCCCATGTGGACAGTTTATGTGATGCTGCTCAGGAATGAGGGCAGATGCACACCAGGCTGAGAACAGGGTTTCTGGGGCAAGCTGGGACTCTGCTGTCTGCAAGCCATATCATGCCACTCTTGCTGTGGTGCTGTGGCTCCCTGACAACCTAGCCTGCCCTAGATGTGTCCCTTTTTTTCTCCAGCGCTGCCTGCCCAGAAGCATGGAGAAGCTCCTCCAGAGCAACCACTGCAGACCCCTAGCAGCCAGATCTTTGCTCCACTGGGATTTTCCCAGCTCTGGTTCTACCAGCTTTCTTGCTGCTTAGTATGTCTAGATGAAAAAGTGGGAAACATGCCTAAACATCCAATTGCTCTGGGGCTAATTTTTGCTCTGAGCACTGTTTCAGGGCCAGATTTTCATAGCATTTGTTTGTGACTTCTCCTTGATAATTAAAAAGAAGTATATGTTGTCTGTTTGGCCAAGTGAAGGGGCATGGGAGCAGCTGGCTGTGAAAGTGCATTTATTGTCACTGCTGATTTCTGCAGAGCTCAGTTGGAGTATGCACATGGCATGGTGGAAGACATGGGAACAAATAAGTTGTGGTGTAAAAGGTGCCTCTTCCTCCCCTTTGCCTAGAAGGTGCAGCTGGTCACAGCCAGGCTGCTCTCCTTAATGAGCTCCGATGGCAGGACAGTCCAACTGATATAGCATTGCTTGAGAACCTTCTTTTTAGGGGAAGCCTGCCAGGCTCTGGGATGCATATATTGGGCATGGTGCCAGTCCTGGATATTTCAGAAGGTTTATCCCTCCCATCCACTGTGCTGACCTCTATTGTGTACTTGCTTCTGCCTCTCCCTGCCCCACGGGCCGTTTTGGTATCTGCCTCAGGTCCTTGTACAATTTTGAGCTGTTTGTTTCCTCTCCTGTTTCTTTAATAAGTAGTACTTTAATGACAGATTGTAGGTAATACAATATGCCCAAAACCACGGCCCAAAAACCCCCCAAACTTACTGCATCAAGTAAACGTATTTGTCCATGATCTTTCTTGCCATGACTTGGCTTACTCTGCTTAGCTGGAGCTCCAGTTGGAGCAAAGCCTGTGTTTATCTGATTGCAAAGCAAAACCTAGCAATAAACAAACCACTGCAAATGTATACTTGAAAAGATTAAGAGAAAAGTATTACCAACCCATGCAATATTGTAATCCAAAGTACTTTAAAAGTAGCATTGAATAATTTTCTCAATTATCCATAGAGTCTGCTGTTAACAGGTTTCCCTGGTTCCCTACCATCACAGGAACCCTGCTGACCTCTGCAAAACTTCTTTCAGTTTAAGTAGAGAGCTCTCCTTAAAATTAGAGGGCTTTTAAGAGTTAATATGTTAATCTCCTGATTTACCACAGCAGGCGTCTGGAATAGATCTTACTAGACTGTTTACACTGTGCTTCCTTTCAGGGTGGTTAGAAGTGAGGGAGTACTTGTGGCAAGAACTGATGTGGTGTAGGGTTTGACAGCGTCTTTTCACACCTAGTTGTTGCTTTTGTGCAGGAGGGAGGAGCAGAGGCTTCCAGTATGGCTCTCACTGTGGCTTCTCAGCTTCTTCCCTTCAGCGGCGGAGGCTGTCACAGAGCAGGGTGTGATCCCATGCTCAGGTTTCCGCAGCACGTCCAAAGTGGCAGAGGTTTCCTTTGCTGCCTTCTCCTAGAAGAAAATAAGAAAACTGATGCAAGAGGTTTACTTTCTCTCTCTGAGGCAAAATATAGTTAGTATGAGGTTCAACCCTCTGAGTCTAGGGTCACCTCTATCAGAGAAGCATGACATGTGCTCCATCCAACAGGACAGCTGCTGGGAATGCTCTCAGCCCCATGTCTGAGGGCAGCCTACATGCTGAAGCTGACAGTCACTCAGGACGGATGGCCACTTTGTGGCTATCGCTGTTTTTATCCTCCCAGTTTCCCCAGGAGGTAGGGAAGTGCTGTTAGTTATTTTATAGGGAGAAATTGAGCCGAGGCGTGATGAGGTCACACAGGGAGTCAGCGGCAGAGACACTCTGCTATCAGACCTTCCTCTCCCTCCTTATCAGCTCTGCCTGATCCGTGTGCACAAGTAAGATTTGTGGAAATGGCTCCTGAGTGACTGTGAAGAGTGGGAAGGAGCCAGGGAAATGGGAAGAGTAGTGCCTGCTCCTGACACCAAAACTAGGCTGCCTGAAAGCCCTCAGTACACTGAAAGATGACAGCTTTGCTCCAGTGCCATGTTTTCAGTAGAGCAGATTTTTTGCCAGTTCTTGTTAGAATTTCAGTATTGGTTTTCCAGCCACCGCCAACTCTGTCTGGGCACAGGTCCATGTTTACTCGAGCTCCACAGCCAGAAATATGGTGAGCTCTGGTTCATGCTAGTGTGTGGTTGTGCTGAATGCAGCAAAATGCGTCATCAAGAGTCACCAGCTACATAAAGTACGAGCCATGGCAGAGAAATCAGAGAGTATATAACACAACATTGAGGAGAGTAACAGCTCTGGAAGCCAGAAACCCATTTAAAACACTGTGAATTTTAAAAACACTTTATCAGAAAGCCAGTTCCTAAAGTAAAATGCTTTGCTTTCTTTTTTTCTTTTCTTTTTTTTTTTTTAATGTCACGTTTTGATTTCTGAGCTGGATCAGAAGCACAGTTTATTTTACAAGAGCCAATGGTACCAATTAAAGCCTGAGACTTTCAAAGCAGCACATGGAACTCAGCTACACATCTTCCATTAAGTATCTCTTGGCCAAGTTAACTCTGCACAAGTAATATGTCACAAGCTCATTTTCTGTCATTAAATTCAGCATATATGACCTTGATCCTTTCTGGGAGCACATCTTCACAGTAAGAAGATGCTGTTTTATTGCAGGCACTTTTTGAAGAATGCCATTTTAATGTCAGGTTATGCTGAAGAAGAGTCAAGCTCCTGCTTTTTCAGACCTCCTGAAGCAGAAAAGAACTAACAGCCTGCACTAGACCTCTTATCAGTGCAGAGCAGAGCTTGGGCTAAATGTGTCTTTGTTGACCTCCTCCTCCTCTTGGTACAGCAAAGAAATTACCTTAGTTTCAAGAAAGCTGACATGTAGGTACAGCTGGTACCTATTAGCATTTCAGTTGTATATTGCTGGAACACAAATAATTTGGCAGCTGTGATTTTACTTGCTTGACTCCTTAATGTATGTGCTTAAAACATTTTGGGAGCAAGTACTCTGGATTCCAAATCCAACATTTTGGCCTCCATGGTGAGGCAGCTTTGCCCTGGGAAAGGGTGTCCTCTGCCCCTACAGCCATGGTCTGGGATCAGACTAATGAACCAGGACTTGCCACTGTTTTCCACCTTCAGAAACTGTTTCAGGTTTTTATGCTCCTGTTTCCTCTCCCATCCTTCCATATAAACTTCAGGGGCCAAAAGGCACCTATTTCCAGTGCCCACCTCTATGCATTAAAACCCAGCAATGCATTAACTGCCAGCAATGACAATTTATGCAGCAGCTTGTTCTGCCACAGGTTTTTTCTGAGAAAGAAAAATAAAAAAAATGCTCAGTTTGGAATAAACCCAGAACTTGTGTGAGGTTGCCATTTTAAAAAGAAAAGGTGGAAAAAAACAGCCACTGGTGTTTGCCATATCTTTGTCTTACCCTTCACCAAAAGCAGTGCTGACAGAGCACAGTGTCGAACAGGCGAGTACATTGATTGCTCAGTCCATCTGGTTGTCCGGTGCCTCTGAAGGCAATGGCTGGCCTCAAAATGGGAAGGAGGTAACCTGCTGAGTGAAGGTGTCCAGATAATAAATTAGCCCCCCAAAAACTGAGAGCAACAAGAAAGAAATTACTGTCCGAAAATATAAGCTAAAGGGCTGAGGATTATGCCGTGTTAAGCAGCCTCTTCTGTGGGCAATTATCACTAGGCACCAGCAGCAACACAGCAGGTTTTCTACCAGTTCCTGGGAGGTCCTCCCTCAGGATGGACATAGAGATTGTGACACAGTGAGAATCACCTGAGCCTCAGCATTTTAGAGGTGATTGTACCTGTGTGGGTTTGTCCTGACAGACACCAGCTGGAGAAGGCGCCATGTGGCTCAGATGGGGTCTGCAATCCTGTTGGGATGCTATGCTAATTCAGGCAGTATTAATGGAAGGCTGCAGATAGAATTTCTTTATGTGAATACCAGCGGACTTATTGTGGGTTATTATTATTATTATTATTATTATTATCACTGCTTTTTTTCTTTTACAGCAGCTACTTTGAGACTAGGAGAAAGTTGACTTGGAAGACTTGCTCCTCTTGCTGTGCAGGCACTGACCCAAGAAGAGCTGGATGCAGACAGAGCCCAGCTGAAGCCAGAGGAGCTGTGTGTAACTGTGGAGTTTGTTCCTCTCCTGGAGTCACAGTAAGATCAGAGGTGGAATTGTGTGCCAGTGCCTGCAACCTAATTTCAACTGCTTGGTTATATGCACTGGACTGTTGTGTGTATCTGTGTGGCACAGGGGCTCTGAAGCACCCCTCTGAATTGCTGTCACAGCGTGGAGGATCTCTACCCCCACATTTATCCACAGCTACAGGCACAGAAAAACTATCTCTTGGACTAACAAAGCTGTAGAGGCTAAAAGCTTCTGTTTCAAGGCTATCAAGGATGCATATTGCACTTTGCTTCCTCCACATCCTAGAGAGCATTTCCTAGAAGGGCTCTGTGATGTGCTGCAGCAGGGCTCTGGACCCGGTTTCTCACAGGCATAAATATGAGTGCAGGTGAGCAAAGGCTGATAATGTCTTAACCAAACCCACAGGTGAAGAAATAGCTACTTGGCAGGAATGTCTTAAAGTGAAATACACTAAATATTCTGATGAGCTGAAACACTACAGCACTGGGAACTGTATACATTTGCAATGGACTGCATCCAGTGAGCATTAAAAGAAAATAAAGATTTTGGGAATAAGAGGAAACTGTTTTTAAGATGATTTCTAATAAAATAAAGCTTACGCAGTCATATTCTCTTGTGGCCGTTGTCTTGGGCCGGCCAGCTGACCACCAGGGTTTCGGACAGCAGCCCTACGGCGTTTACAGCCAGCTTCCTCACAGGTTCACTGCCATCAGGGCTCTTGCCCTTTACCGCAGGCTCGTCCACCCTTTTTGGTAGCCACTGAACCGATGAGCCGGAGTATGGGGGGAGGGTTCTCTCACCTGGGATAATAGAGACACCATGTTGCAAGCTCTCTGGGCACCCAGGTGAAAGACCTGGGGCACCTTCTGCATCAGACTGTTACTGAGGGATTACAAACCAATCACTGATGGGCTTGGGGGAGGAATGAGGGAGGGGTCGGGGGACAGGAGCCAACTGGGAAAGGAAGGGGGAGGACCAGGGAAAACTGGCAGGGGATAATGCAATCAAGTACAGAGTTCTGGAGCCTAAAGGTGATAAGACAGAAGAGTGGCAGCTGAGGACAGTGTAGCCAGCCCCTGGGAAGTCCGGCCCATCCACAGGGCAAACCACCCCGGGCTCTGCCCCAGGGGAGTCCCCAGCCCCGGGCTTCCTAGTGGGGGGAAAAGGGTTTTCTGGGGACTTGGAACCACCACAACATTCTCTCTCTCTCTCTCTGCTGGCTTATACCCTCCCCATTCTCCACGGTAACTTTGCCTCTGTTAGGGTCACTGTTCACTGTCAAAGATAGCAATGATCCTACAAGGTCTGTAAATGCCAGCAGTGCATCTGGGAAGAGGTTTGGGGAGATGCTGCCTGTGGACAGTCAGCATTCACACAGTTCCAAGTTCTGCTAGAGCCCAGTGGCCATGGCCAACCTCTTTTCAGCTGCCCCAGCTGCTGGCTGATGTAAACTTTCAGTGATGGTTTTCAACCTTTTCCCAGGGGAATAACCTCTGGTTTTCTCTGCTTCCTTGTGAATAAGAATAATCTTCAAAGTCTAATATATAGGTTGGCTTCACAAATGACTTCCAGGCTAATCTTAGTGTCTGTTTTAAGCCAGGAGAAATATTGGTAGAGTCTGAGGCTGGCATGGTCTTGCCTGGCTCTCATGCTCTCGGGAAACCAGTTATCAGACAGAATTTTAATGGCTCTTATGGGTCATATGAAAGACCAGTGATATCAGAGGGAATTCTTAAACAGACTTGTTTTGAGCTTTACACAATGTTTTTTACCTGCAGTAGAAATATAAGACCTTGCATGCTGCAGAACAGTTTGGCTGATGGGTGCTCTGGGAAGATGGTGCTGGGAAAAGCTGTCTCTTGCTGGTCCTTTCCAAGGGTGGGTTTGCATTTGCTGTCTGTGAAGACAACCTGGTTCAAGGATTGTGCTTCTGTCCTGTGAAAGAAAGGGCTGCACATCACACTACCCCTTGTGCTTCTGGATGGAGCCACCTCTGGATTTGCGGCATAAAAGCTGAGTGCTGGCAAGGGGACAGAGGAAGGTCAATGGTCACTGAAAGTATAAGTGTCTTAGGTTACAATGGTAAGTATTCTATCACCATCTTCATGGGATGTTGGGGCCGGGTGGGGCAGTGTTCCTGGCTCATCCCTGATGGCCGAGGGACATCATCTCTAATGGGCCAGCCATTAGAGCCAGGTAGGGCACTTTACTTTGCTCATCCCTAATGACTGCAGCTAATGGCCCATTGAGTCCCACTGATAAACTCCATCATCCCATTGTGAGATTCCCCGCCCAGGGGGAGGAACCAATGTATCCCTATCTGCATATAAACTAAGATTTGAAACACCACAAGTCAGCTTTTCCACTAGATTCCCAGAAGAAAACCAGATCCTTCTACACCACCACTGGACTTTCAGAGGAGAACTACACCTTTCACAGGATCACTGCTTCAACAGAACCAAATCTATCACTCCCAGAGGACTGCAACCACCTTCTAAGTGGACTACTACCAACACCCTGACTGACAGGGTGTCAAATTGTATTCTGACTCTGTCAGTGTTTTTGTATTATTGCATTTTTCTATTAAATTGTAGTTCTGACTTTGAGTCTCTCACTGATTTGCTTTCAAACTACCACAATAAGTAAGACAGTAGCTTAAGGTAAAGCTTCAGAGAGCTCACAGTCACCATTAGGAAGGACAAGCAGTGATGTCTTATCAGCATATCTAATTAGAAATTGCTGGGAGCTACTGGACTGGACAATCTCTTCAAATGTCAGCAACCCCTGTGGGAGCTGGATGTAAATACTGTAATTGATACAAAGATGGAAGCTGCTCCACTGCAAAGTGACATTTCAGATATTGAGGTGATGCCTGAAGGATTTTTTCTGCTTTTCTCCTGAATATTTCTTACACTGTTCCCTACATTCACAAGTATTAGCATGCATACTTGTGATGCCTTAGGTGATAGTTTAGCCTGGTTTCATGGTGTTTAGCAGGCCAGTAGACTAAACACTCCTGAAACCATGTAGAGTTAGAGACCAAACACCCTGTTTTCGTGAGCCCTCAAGGTCTCCTAGTAGGACAGATTTTGTAAACTAGAAGTTAGCCCACCCAGGCCTCTTATTGGGCCCTCCTGGTAGATATGCTAATGTGTAGAGTCTTTAATTGTATACTCGATTGGGGGGACGGGGCTTTTGCAGCATGTTCTACCTGGACGGCAGAAGCCATCGAACGGGATCCCATTAAAATACCAAGGTAAACAACCCCCAACCCTTTCACCGTGTCTGAGCCTTTATTTCCTAAGACCAAAAAAAAGGCATCAGTCATTGGCGACTCCACCGGGACCCTAGAGACCCCGAAAAGTTGCATTTTTGGGCTGAGAATATCTCGCCTAGTTCCTTCGCCAGCACCTACAGGGTTTAAGCGGCAGTCCAAGGCTGTGACCAGGCTCTAGGACCCAGCACCTGAAAGCAGGAAAGAGGTGAGTGAAAGCGGGGGAGACGTATTTCGGTATTGTGCTAGCACCAGGAGAGAGGTTGGGAGGTTGGGCAGGGGGGGGGTCTAAGAGGCCCCTAAAAGGGGGGGGAAATTAGCCCCCTTCCTGCAAAATCAAGGTAAGGAGAGGACGCTCTCCAGTTAAAGCACGGGAGGTTGGTGGGGGGGGACAACAGCTGCAAGTTGGTTCAGTGGCTTAAGGCGCTGAACTGAAAACTATGAAGCTGGGGATCGCAGGTTTGAGTCCCGGTTGAGAAAACTTTAACAAGTTTTCTCGTGCGTGCAGTTTGGCTGTTTAAGGTTCATTTCTAGGCAGTTACCACTAGTTAGTGACTGTAGTTTGCAAGCAAGCCGAGTTCCCTAGATGAGACCTTTTTTTCCTGACCGATTTCTCTTTTTATGAGTAAAATGGGGTGTAATTTTTCGGAGAATGTGCAAGTCCCGGGAGAATCTCCATTAGATCTGGTATTGAAAAACTGGCGATATTTGACAGGAAGGAGAACCCCCTTGGACACACAGGAGCTGATAAGACTCTGTACACGGGTCTGGCCAACGTTAAAATTAGGAGGACAGAGAGTGTGGCCACGCTTTGGGAGTCTAGAAAATGAAATAGTCACAGAGCTAATGGTAGAATTGCGAGCTCTGCGCAGGTTTGATGAGTTAAAATATGCAGAACTTTTTACCATATTACTGAATAGAGAGGAGGCGTATGAGGTGCAGAAAGGCTGTTTGGAGATGGTGGTAAAAGGGAAAGGAAACGTGAGGAGGAGGAGGAGAAGGCAGCTAGTGACTAACAAAACGGAGGAAACAGATGTTATGGACATGGTGGCCCCAGCTTTGCGTACGGGCAGGGGGGGATCGCCCCCCGTGCCACCGCCGCCACTACAGCCGGTGCAGTTGGGGGCGGGCGATGGAGGCGCGCAGCCGGTGCCCCTCCCCCACCCCCACCGGCTCCGCAGCCGGCACCCTCACCCCCATCCCCACCCCCACCGGCTCCGCCGGCTCTGCCGGCGCCAGCGCCACTGCCCCCTCCGGCTCCTCCTCCTCCCCCGCCCGCTCCAAATGTGAGGGCGGGGGCGGAGACCAACCAGCCCCCTGACAATCCGAGGGCTGGGCGTGGGGCAGGGGGGGAGGCAAGTAGGTCCTCGCCCCCTGACAACTCTGGGGGTGGAGAAAGGCGTGGGGCGGAGGCCGGCTGGCCCTCGCCACCCGACTGCCAAGAGGGCGGGCACGGGGCGGGGGTGGAGGCCGGCTGGCCCTCGCCTCCCGACCACCCACGAGGCTGGCACATACCGAAAGCGGAGGCCGATTGGCCCCCTGACCACACAGGGGGTGGGCGAAGGCACGGAGTGGGCGGAGAGGGGGCTGGCTTGTTGCCGGCTCCTGACCGCCCCCGGGGGGGGGCGCGGACCGGGAGCAGAGGCTAATTGGCCCCTGCCACCCGACCTGGCCCGAGCCTGGGATGAGTGGAGGTACCCTTGATCTCAGCTTCGCCGCTCTTCCAGAGTCGGGGAGAGGGGCAAAGCTACCCTGACTAGAGGCGGGTGGGACGTGCCTGATCCAAGTTACTTTTCCAAAAGGGGGGACAGAGACGACCATCCCGGATTCCCCCTCCGCCGCTCTGCCAGTGCTGGGATTAAAACGGAATGGGATGATGTGGATACAGATGGTCCCCGAGAGGAGGGTGGCAGGCGGAGGGGAAAAATAGCCCAAGAAGCTATAAGTGTTGCTAGTCCAATTGCAGGGCGCACGAGATCAAAAAGAGATGAAAGGGGAAGGGAAGGGCCTGCTCTAGAAGTGCCTCTGAAACAGGCTGTGGGAAATCAGGGAGTGATTTATATAAAGACACCATTCTCTCTTGCAGAGCTGCAGATGTGGAAAGACTTGGTTGGAAAGTATAGTGACTGTTGCGTTCCCTGCTTCAGTCCCACCCTGGTACCGGCAGCGGAGTCCTAGCCCTATCCTAGGATGCCGTTCGCCCTCGGGAAGGCACCCTCGGAGTGCTGACTATGAGCACAGCTGGCCCGCGTTCGGTCCGGGGAGGTGTTGCCCCCGGAGCGTGGTGAAACAGCAAAGAACCACCAGAGAAGGAGGTCTCTTGGTATGTGATTTCGGTAGGTTTATTGCCTCCAAAGGGAGCACATGGACCAAGAGCCAAGAGCAGCTTATTACATCGGTATTTAAGGGAGGAACAACACCCAATAGGATGAGGGCAGGGGACAATACAGGGGAGGGGCTGGGGTGCATGATCACATGGGGTTTAGGGAGGGGAGGGGAACAGAGAGAACAATGAATGAACTATGGAGTGACAGGGAATTTCCCAGGACGGGAATACATAACAGACAAGTCCAGTAACCAATAGCAGGAGCTTGGGGTCCGTGGATTGGTGGTCCAACTGCTGCCCCTGGGAGCTCCGGGGGGAAACCCTCTGTCCGTGGAACCTGTCCGGAAGTCCTCTGGTTCCGAACCACCGCAACAAGTGACAACCCAGAGAAAGTAGCCATACGGGTAGAGAGGGCTATAAGGGCTCAAAACCCTGATTGGGGAGACTTGAATGTGATGCTGGATGAATTACTAGATAGCACAGAAAGGGAGATGGTTAATAAAGCTGCCATAGATGCTATACAGGCCCAAATTGCAGCTGGAACTCTCCAAGGGATGCCTAATGACATATACCCACTCGCTGACCCTGGCTGGGATCCCAGTGTTCTTGAGCAAATGGCAAAATTAAAGCAGTTTCAGAAATGGGTGGTTTATGGGTTGAGATGTGGCCTTCCTAAAGTAGTGAATTTTTCTAAATTATTTGAGATCAAACAAAATCCAAATGAGACTCCTACAGAGTTTCTGAATAGACTTAAAGAAGCTGCACGGAAATACACAACTCTGAACTTCGAAGCACCTGATCAGAAGTACCAGCTGGCTTACATTTTTATGGGCCAGTCAACACATGATATAAGGAAAAAACTGCAAAAAAGGGGGGTAATGGATATAAGTGAGATGCTGAAAATAGCCTGGCAAGTATATCAGAACAGGGATTCAGTAGATAAGGACAAACAGAATAAGCCCCACCATAAGAAAAACCACAATGAGGGAAAGTCATCCAACTCAAAGAGGGGACCCCGTTTTCCTCTAGCTGAGGACCAATGTGCCATTTGCAAGCAGAAGGGACACTGGAAAAATGAGTGTCCAGCACGAACGAAAAAGACACCCCCAGCTCCGGAACTAGCTGTGGATTATGATAGACAGCAACCAAGGGCATCACCCCCAGCAGAGCCTTCAGTTATAGTTAAGCTGGGAAATGAGGATGTTGAACTTCTGGTTGACACCGGGGCGACCTATTCTGTATTAAATACTTTAAAAGGTAAACTGAGCCAAGAGACTGTGGATGTGGTAGGAGCCACCGGGGTACATGAAAGACGGCCTTTCTTCCAGCCTTTAAAATTCAAATTGGGAAAACACTGGGTGACACACCAGTTCCTGTCTATGCCAAATTCACCAATGCCATTATTGGGCAGAGATTTATTAGAGAAATTAGAGGCAGAAATTAAATTCTCCAGAGACGGGGGGGTGAAAGTCATAATTCCTGAATCTAAATTTGTAGAAGCAGCAGCTATTCTTATACAGGAATGCCATGGAAAAATTCCCAAAGAAATAGAAGATGCTGTCAGTCCTATAGTATGGGCCAATGATATCCCTGGGAGATCCAAAAGAGCTGAACCTGTAAGTATTACACTCAAAGCAGGAGCTACACCGGTAAGGCAAAAACAATACCCTCTGAAATTAGCAGGTTGCCAAGGACTAGCACCCATAATTGAGAAGTTTCTCAAATTTGGGTTGCTAGTGGAATGTGAATCCAAGTATAACACCCCAATTATACCAGTGAAGAAAGCAGATGGTAAGAGTTATCGATTAGTGCAGGATCTAAGGGAGATTAACAAAATAACAGAAGACATACATCCAGTTGTAGCCAATCCTTACACACTTTTGACTACACTAACAGACGAATTAGGGTGGTTCACTGTTTATATCTTAAAGATGCCTTTTTCTGCATTCCTGTGCATAAGGACAGCCAAGAAATTTTTGCCTTTGAGTGGGAAAACCCTGAAACAGGAAGGAAGACCCAACTCACCTGGACAGTCTTGGTTCAAGGCTACAAAAATAGTCCCACGCTATTTGGAAACCAGCTGGCAAAAGAACTGGAGGACTGGAGGGAATAGGAGCCAGGAGGAGTTGTTCTTCAGTATGTTGATGACATCCTAGTGGCAACCAGAACGCGAGATGAGTGTATCCAGCTAACCGTAAGTCTGTTGAACTTTTTGGGCGAGAGTGATTATCGGGTCTCGAGAGAGAAGGCCCAGATTGCCAGGGAAACAGTAGTTTACCTGGGGCTGGAAATTTTCCGTGGACACCGACAACTCAGCAAAGAACGGAAGGAAGCTATCTGTCGCCTTCCAGAGCCCCACACTGTGAGAGAAATGCAAGCCTTCCTGGGAATGGTAGGTTGGTGTCGCCTATGGATATCAAACTATGGACTGCTGGTAGAACCTCTATATGAGGTCCTTAAGGCAGCTGAAAAGGGAACAATCATGTGGACAGAAAGTGCAAGGGCTGCCTTCAAACAGTTGAAACGTTCCCTAATGTCTGCCCCAGCCTTGGGTCTGCCGGATTTGAATAAGCATTTTGAACTCTTTACATATGAGTGACTGAATGCTGCTCTGGGAGTACTAGCACAGCACCTTGGGGACCAGCTGTCGTGGTTTTAGTTTGCTTATTTAGGTTTGTGGCTAAATGCTAGCACACTTACTTAAATTTACTTGATTGCTTGTTGTAAGATAAGGATTTGGAGTAGGTAAAGCAGGCTCAAACTTTATAAAGTACAAAGAAGTTTTATTAATATATTTAAGACAAAGGGAAAAAAAGAAAAAAAAACTCAAGAAAAAAACTAGAACAAACTCCCCAGACCACCCCTCTTTCTCCACTTCTCTATTTCATTCTCCCTGACAACATACAAAAGACAACACTTTGACCTCCAGTCAGTTTACCACTTCAGAAACAGCTCTTGTTCTAGTTCATTTAGGGAGAGAAGTTTCTTTTGCTTACACCATGGATCTTCTGTAAGAAAAATACAGTTTTTATGGGTCTTCTGCCTCACCATTAACCGCCGCCCGGAGTAAAGTCTAGCTTAATGGTGGATCTCTCCCACACCAGTAGCCTTCCTACAGCCACTATGGTGGGTTATGAACAGTCTACAGGGTACTTGTTTTAAGGATGCTCAGTTCAATTGCAGCAACAAAGAAAATCCCTTTTTCTGTGCTCAGCAACACAGGTTCTCTTGACAACTCAGGTTCTCTAGCATTCTCCCCGGGACTAGGGCTCTGGATCACAGCCTCTCCTCTCTCTTGGTTCTAGTTTCTCATCAGGCTGTACTTTTTCAACACTTACTTGTCTGTACTTAGGTATTTCAGTTCATTGGCTGCAATAAGAACCTCACATCCCCCTTTGGACTATATTTCATATTACAGAGAATTTATTAGCTCAGTCCCCAACCATGGTTCTCCAAAAGAGTTTTCAGCTTCACTCTTGAAGCAACTTCCCATGCACCCCCTTTTTAGTATCAGTTCTGCTTTCCTCACTGACTGTAAAGTCTCTGCGCTGCGCTATGTAGATGTTTTCACTCGTTCCTCTCTCTGCGAGGAAGGATGGGTGTCTGTGAGTTTAGTCCAGGCATGGAGAGAGTTAATCTCTGTCTCTCTCCGGCAGTGTGAGGATCACGTGCTCTTTGCCGGGCTGCTTGAACAGGTCCGAGCTGGATGCCAGACGCTCTCAAGAGTCTCTGCCCGGCTCTGCGGAGCTGGCTCAGCCTGGTGGGGCCATCTGGGCCCGGGGTGACAGGGCAGGGCCTGGCCCGAGCTGGATAGAGTCTGGCCCGGTCTTTGCCTAGCCCGGCTCTCTTTCTTGTGTAGCTGACACGCTGGCTGAGCTGGATCTGCTGAAAATTCTAATTGTTTCCGCCCCCATGCCTGCCCGGCTGCAGCGGCACGGCTGCCATAAAACCTCCCTTCCCATGCCCTCCTTTGGAAGGAAGGGTGGGGGGGGGGGGGGGGTGGGGGCGTTGGAGCTTACGGTAGCAGAGAGGAAGCGTAGTGCTCTCTACACAGCAGCAGCAGGTCTAAAGAGGAAGAGCATCAGAAAGTGTCTGCTTATATATGGTTTTTTCCTTGAAGGCGGACCAACTTTTTAATTGGTTTACCTACCTATCAATTCTTAAAACTACTTGATTATTGGCTCTCTCTCTCGCAGGAAGGAAGTTGTATTCCTTCCTGCATTCCTGCAGCACAGATCACTTCCTAGATTTTGACCCCTCTGGCCTAACCCAGGACACCAGCGAAGAGCTGTAGCCTACTTTTCAAAACAGCTAGACAGTGTTAGTCA
>JAVTVJ010006139.1:0-22316 GCA_034509425.1 Eopsaltria australis
CATCGCCTGCTGCAAGACACCCTGGGGCCTCCTGGAGATGATGCTGCCAGCTTGAGGAAAAAGTCCCAGATCCTGAAACCTTGGACCGAGGTCATGAGTGAGTTGTGGAACCCCCTACCCCTGCTCCTGCATTCCATGGTGAGAACACCGTGAGTGGACCAATGTTCAGCTGCAGCGATCGGGCACCACGCCTGCATTTAGGAGGATGGGCGGACGTATTCCAGCCAAACTGATCCCAAGATTGGAGAAGGTAGATGTGTCAAACAGCAGAAAAAAAAGGCACAAGCTTGATCTCAGCAGCAACAAAGGTAGGACAGTGTGGTGGTGACCTATCCTGTGCTTTTTAAAGTAACCTTAGCTTTTTCTAACTTTTCTCTACTTTTCTCTACTTTTCTCTACTTTTCTCTTTCTTTCTCATTGCCTCTTTTACTATTAAATCAAAAGATATCCATTTTTTGGTATCAACATTTAATCTCGATTGGTTTTTATCTAGTTTTTTTGGGTTTTTTTAGGAATTTTTCAAAACTTCAAAGTTCCTTCCATTTTATTCACAGAGAGTTAGTTCTCTACTCCTCTGTGATTAAACCAGATGGTAACAACATATAAAGGGAAATTTAGTAAAGATGTGGTAAATGTAATGGGTGCTACAGGGAAAAGCGAAACTTGATCCTTTTTGCAATCCATGGGTCCTGGGGTGACTGTATGGTCCGATATCCCATCGTCTGTCTTTTTGTCCAGAAATGGGTCCTTTAGCTTTAGGCAAGGGGTGGGGGGTGGGGGTGTGGGGGGGGGGGGGGGAGTGGGTAGAAATTTTTGCTGCTTGTGTTTTAAAAATATAGAGATAAAACTCAGCCTGGACGCCTGGCTCAAGCCCCAGAGAGACTGAGAGAGACTGAGCCACACCCACAGGACTCTCTGAATTTGCCATCTCTTCAGAGCAACGAGAGGTTTCATTGTTTAATATTATTCATTTTTTCGTGTTTGTGAGTACTTTGCTTGTGAAATAAACAGTTTTTTCCACTTTTCTCTAAGGAAATCTTTCCCGAACTGGTTGGGGGCAGGGCCTGCTGGAATCTGCCCTTTAGAGGAGACATCCTTTTGGGAAGTTGCCTTCCAAATTTGTCTCAAACCGGGACAAATATTTTGGAACCCAATGTGGGGCTTGAGAAAGTGGCTAAAGATACCACCTTTCTGGTATTTAATCTGGTAGGCTTCCTCTATATGGTTTGCAACTTTTCTAGAATCAGAGCTGATACGTCCAGAGGGACTGAGGAGACACCTGACCCAGTAATGGACCCAGGTGTGGAAAATCCTGAGTAATGTGGGGAATTGGAGGATATGGGCCAAACCCTGATGGAATTTTCTGACCCAATAGCTTAGGACTTTCCACCTGACCAAATACAGAACCCAGTTGAGGTGGGGAAATATCTGAAAGAGAAGTGCCATGATGATTCTAATGAGAAAAAGCTCACTGCAATAAGCTGCGCCCTGGCATATGCTTATAGCACTTTGTTAAATACTGTAGGGCAGCAGATAAAGGCAGGGGGCAAGAAGATAAATCAGAAAACACCCCAGTCATTCAGGCTGCAGGAGACACTCCAGTCACTCAGGTTGCAGCTTGCCGTGGGGTAACCTTAGTCAAGTTTCCGGTACAGAAGGAAGGAGGTCGACCCAGAAATGACATACCCGAAAAGGAGGTATTACAGTTTCCACCTCCAGAACTCATAAAACCAAGAGAGAAGCTAAAGACTGCCTCTTTTAGATTTCCAGCTCGCTGAGAGAGGATCTCGTTCTTCCCCCCCCCCGCCCCCCCGCACCCATGGCAAGGCCTAGCTAGGCCATGCTGCGATGGCGCGGAGCGGGAGGGAGAGTGGGGGAACCCAGGCTGGCCTTTCAGTCCCTCACAATGGCTCCATGCAAGAGAGAGCCAGATTGGCTCCGCTTGGCTCCGCCCGAGCCAAGAGGGGTTTCATTTTGCTACCCCAGGCTGAGGTGACTCAGTCTTGCCAGCCCTCCGCCTCACTTGGCCGGCCCGGCCCACTCCGCGTGTGGTCCAGAGCAGGAGAAGGCTTGGGTGGGCCCCCTGCAGCTTGGACGCAGCCCCGCGGGCCCCCTGCAACTCAGACACGGCTTGGATGGAGAGCAGGCGAACTCCTCTCCCTCAGCTCAAACGCTGAGAAGGGTGCTACACTTGAACAATGCTGGCAGAAGTTATGTGACCATGGCCCGGCCGAAAGACAAATTAACCTTTTTTTCAATATCAGGATGGGATTTGAAAACATCCGTTTTCCCCTACACAGAAAAAGAAAAGATGACGACACCTACAAAAGGTACAACATAAAGACTCCAAGTTAATGAATGAAGCAAGGCCTATATCCAGAGAAAGAGATGAGGAGTGCCTTAAACTTTTGAGGCTGAAACTTCTCTTGTAAACACATGTTGATAAACTCGGCTGTAATATACCCTGTAATATATGAACAATGGTCCAAAAGAGGGAAAAGGGGGAATGTAATGTTCCAACTACAGCCAGTGGACTAAGACTCCTGTGTAGAGATTCCTTGCCCCGGGAATAATAGAAGAAGACTTATGTTGCCGATAATGAAAAGAGGGGATTTCGTTGCCGCTGTAATAGAAATGTTCATCCTCAAAGGAGTACCTCAACGACCATCATATGCCCACTCTAGTAGTCCTGTGAAAGCTACTGAAGTGGGAGGGGTTTTCCAGAACAAACAGATCTTTTCCTCCGGGCAGCTGTTTGTATTGGGGCTGAAAACCACAGGAACTGTATTTCCTATGGGAATCAACATGGTAAAGCAAGAGTATCACTAGCTGTCGGTGTCCAGCCCGGATTCTGGACAGCCTCCAGCTGGCCACGTTCCAGAAGTGTCCCTGTTGGAGGGGGGCACTCTGGCGGCGTCACTTAGACACCGGCCAGTGAAGCTGCTCGCCCAGCAGGGTGACGCACCGGGAGCGAGGAGCTGTGAAAGCTAACTGCTGAAACAGAAATAAAGCAAGAGGGACTTTTGGTATGGAAGAATTCTGTGCGGCTTTATTGCAGGAAGCCCAGCACAGAGGGTATCCAGGGACCAAAAAGCCCCAAATACTCTCTGACACAACCTTAAGAGGGACACGTACTAACCAATCAGGTGAGGGTCCAAGGGAGGAACAAGGGCAGGATAAGGGAACAAGGTCCAATGGAAGGGGGAGAGGGGAGGAGATAAGAAGTAACGGTAAATCAACCACCCAGTAAAACGGAACCGTCTAGAAGGGGGGAGATGATAGACATAACTAGTAACCAAGTAAGATTGCCCTGGAGATTTTATCCACACCCTGGTGATGCCTTACAAAAGGCTGACCTGAAACAGAAGCTGGACAGAGTTAAAAGAATAAAAGAAGTATTTATTTAAACAAGGTACACTTTGGACCATGCAGGAGTCTCGCAGACACTACACCCAAAATGGACGCCTAGCACGTGCTTTTTGGACAGATATACATTCAGTCCATCTGCATATCAGAAACTCATTGTCCAATTATAGTTTCGGGTCCTGAAGTCCCATCCCCAGCTTGTCCCCTTCTTCTCTTTGCTGCTGTCCATGGATGTTTACATTTTGGGCCTTTGGAAAAAACAGTATGTCCTTGAAACTCCTGCCCAGAGAGAAATTGTTTCGTCTAAATGTCAGTAAGAGAACACTAGATGTCAATTTATGGAGTCTTAGAGTCATACACTAGAGCAGTCCTGATGTAGAAAAATAAAAAGTTAAGACCTAAGGGATCATTTCCCCCCTTTTAGAGGCGTGACAAGGCCTCTACCTTGTCGAGTCTCTATTCTAAATATCTATTATCGATTAATAATCTACATTAATAATCTAGATTAATAATCGATTAGTAATATACATGTAACAACAGTAAATATTTAAAAACAGTAGATATAGAAGAATTATGACTGATTCCTATGAGCAGTTCTTTAAGCACTGAAGAATTACTTAAATCACGTTCTCCTCTGCATCACTCTTTGTTTTCTCAGTTGTTTCAGGAGCAGAAGCTTTCTTGACTCTGGAGTAGTGGATCCAGGGTCCTTTGCCAGAGACTTTGACTGCAGTGAGGGTAGTCAGCAGGACTTGGAATGGTCCTTTCCACTTGGCTTGTCGAGGTTGATTGTCCCACCACTTAATATAGACCCAGTCTCCAGGTTGGAACAGATGTGCAGGTGTGTCCAGCCTGATGGGTCTGGATAGCACGATGTAATTATGGAGCTTCTGCAAAGTGAAACCTAAAGCCATTAGATATTGCTGTAAATCAAGTTTCTCTTTTACATGAATTTCACCTGGAATGTGTGGAATCTGGTATAGCCTACCATACAGTATTTCATAGGGACTGATGTTATCCCTCCGCCTTGGCTGTATGCGGATCCTTAGTAAAGCTATAGGCAGGGCTTGAACCCATGTCATAGATGTTTCTTGACAAATTTTGCTAATTTGCGTTTTAAGGGTTCCATTCATACGTTCAACTTTACCACTCGCTTGGGGTCTATAAGGTGTATGCAGATCCCAAGTAATTCCCAAAATCTGACTGATTTCTTTAATTACTGTGGCAACAAAGTGTGGTCCCCTATCCGATGACATTCCCAGGGGAACCCCGAACCTTGGAATTATATGATTGAGCAAAACCTTTCCCATTTCTTTGGCTGTGTTGGTGCGACAGGGGTAAGCTTCTGGCCACCCACTAAAAGTGTCAACCAATACCAGTATGTACCGGTATCCCTCTCTACGTAGTAATTCAGCAAAATCTATTTGCCAGTAATCTCCAGGAAGATCCCCTGCTTTTGTTACTCCAAACACAACTCCTTTCCTTGTATCAGGGTTGTTTTTGCAGCAGACTTCACATTTGCTTACGACTGTTTGCGCAATTTCAGTCATTCCTTTTCCTATTTCTGCCTTTTTTAGATGTTTTAGAAGGTTTTCAGTCCTGAAATGTGTCTTTTCGTGTTCTCTCTGAGCTAGCTCTCGAAGAATCAGGGGTGGGACTACAACTTGGTTTGTTGGTGTGACAGCCCACGCACCTTCTGTGATCTCAGCCTTGAGAGATTTAATAAGCTTCTGATCTGCTTGATCATACTTTGGGATGATCCCTGATAAGTTAACTTCCTTTTTGGGAATTATTGCAAGGATACCTTTTTCTGCAACTCCTTTTGCCGCTTAGTCAGCAAAGCGATTTCCCAATTCTGGAGTGGTTTTCCCTTTTTGGTGACCCCTGCAGTGCATAATAGCTACTTCTGTGGGTTTTCTAACGCTCTCCAAGAGGGCAAGTATTTGTTCAGCGTGTTTAATTTGATTACCTTGAGCGTTCAGCAGTCCTCTTTCTTTCCAGATGGCTCCATGGGCATGGACGACACTAAACGCATATTTGGAGTCAGTCCAAATATTTACCTTATTTCGTTCACTCAGGTCCAGGGCCTTTGTCACTGCAATCAGTTCAGCTTTCTGTGATGACACATCTGCTGGCAGGGCCTTTGCCTCAATTACCTTGTCTTGAGTGGTCACTGCATAGCCTGTCATCCTTTTACCATTTCTCATAAAGCTGCTCCCGACCGTAAAAAGCTCCCAGTCTGGATTGTCTAGGGGCACATCCTTCAGATCTGTTCGGCTGGAGTAGACCTCTTCTATTGTCTGCAAACAATCATGCTCAGGGACATTGTCAGTTAACGTGGAAGACAGAAACATGGCAGGATTAACAACAGAAGTTGTTTTCAAGGTGACATCATCTTGTTCTAGTAGCAGTGATTGATATTTAAGCATCCGGTTGCTGGACAGCCAATGTCCCCTCTTTTGCTCGAGCACCGCTGCTACAGCATGGGGTACATACACTACAATGTGCCGTCCAAGGGTGAGTTTTCGGGCCTCTTGGATCAAGATGACAGTAGCTGCCACGGCTTTCAAACACCCTGGCCACCCTTGGGCAACATTGCCTAGCTGTTTGGAAAAGTAAGCCACAGCTCTCCGTTGGTTCCCGAGGCGTTGAGCTAGTACCCCTAAAGCAACATTCAATCTTTCATAAGTAAACAGTTCAAAAGATTTAGTTAAGTCTGGCAATCCCAGTGCTGGAGCTGACATTAGGGAGTGTTTCAGCTGTTTAAAAGCTGCCCTTGTATTTTCTGTCCATATGATAATTCCATTTTCATCTGCTTTTAATGCTCCATATAGGGGTTTTACCAGCAGTCCATAATTTGCTATCCACAAACGACACCAACCTACCATTCCCAGGAAAGCTTGCATCTCCCTCACAGTGCGGGGCTCTGGGAGTTGACAGATGGCTTCTTTCCGTTCTTTGCTGAGCTGTCGATGTCCACGAAAGATCTCGAGCCCCAAGTAAAGTACTGCTTCTTTGGCAATCTGTGCTTTGTCTTTAGAAACTCTGTACCCACTCAGTCCCAAAAAGTTTAATAAACTGATGGTAAATTTAATGCAGTCATTCCTGGTTTTAGCCGCAATCAGGATGTCATCCACATATTGAAGAATAACTCCCTCTGGCTCCTGTCTTTTCCAGTCCTCTAGTTCCTTTGCTAGCTGATTTCCAAACACTGTGGGACTGTTTTTGTACCCCTGGGGCAAGACGGTCCAAGTAAGTTGACTTTTCCTCCCTGTCTCAGGATTCTCCCACTCAAAAGCAAAAAACTCTTGGCTGTTTTTATGCACAGGAATGCAGAAAAAGGCATCCTTCAGGTCTATTACAGTAAACCACCCTAATTCGTCTGTCAGTGCAGTCAAAAGGGTATATGGGTTTGCCACAACAGGGTGTATGTCTTCAGTGATTCTGTTAATTGCTCTCAGATCTTGAACTAATCGATAGCTCTTACCATCTGCTTTCTTAATAGCAAGTATGGGGGTATTAAATCTGGACTCACATTGCACTAATAACCCATGTTGGAGGAATTTTTCAATTATGGGTGCTAATCTTTTACGACTTTCTAATTTCAAAGGGTATTGTTTTTGCCTTACCGGTGTGGCTCCTGGTTTGAGAGTAATACTCACAGGCTCTGCTTGTTTGGATCTTCCTGGGATATCACTGGCCCATGCTATTGGATTGACAGCTTTTTTAACTTCAATGGGGATTTCACCACATTTGTCCTGTATGAAAAGTGCAGCAACTTCGACAAATTTAGATTCAGGAATTACAACTTGTATTCCCTTCCCCTTTTTGAATTTAATTTCTGCTTCTAATTTCTCTAGCAAATCTCTCTCTAATAATGGTTTAGGGGAGTTAGGCATGTAAAGGAATTGATGAGTTACCCAGTGTTTGCCCAATTTGAATTTTAAATGTTGGAAGAAAGGCCGTGTTTCGCTTACCCCTGTCGCCCCAACAACATGTACAGTGTTTTGACTCAGTTTCCTTTCCATGGTATTTAGTGCAGAAAATGCTGCTCCAGTATCTACCAAAAATTCGATGTTATCTGACCCCAGCTTAGCTATAACCAAAGGTTCTGCTGGGGAAGAAGCCTTCGGTTCCCATCATTCTGAGCATGAACCCGAGCCTTGTTCGATCGGGAGTTGGGGAACTGGGGACTTCTGTTTCAACACAGGGCAATCATTTTTCCAATGTCCCCATTTTTTACAATAGGCACACTGATCTTTGTCTGTAGGGGAAGTTTTCCTGGTTGACTTTTCTTGGATTGTCTTTTTGCTAGGTTGTCGTCTAACTCCTTCATTTGAGCCCCTGTCTCGATATACTCTAGGCTACTTCTAGCATTCTATCTATGTCTCGAACCCCCTCTAACTTCTGTAGCTTCCTTCTTATATCATCTGCTGCTTGACCCATAAACAAGAGGACTAGATGTGCTTTTCCATCAGCTGAATCAGGATCTAGACTTGTATATTTGATAGCAGTTTCTCTCAACCTATTAAAAAAATCAGTGGGTGATTCGTCATAGTTTTGCTGTACTGCGTAAAGCTTTGACCAATTTAGAGCTTTAGGGACCCCATGTTTTAACCCATATACTATGAGATTTTGATACCGTTTTAGTCTTGCCATCTGCTCTGGGATGTTTGGATCCCAGTTAGGATCACTTAAAGGATATATTTCAGCAACCGTACCTTGGATTTGCTATGCCTGATTCTAACGATGTTGTAATAGCGTTATTAACCATTTGCCTTTCAGTGGGATCAAGCAATGTATCTAACATAGAGTTCAGATCTGTCCAGTCAGGGTTTTGTGTGCTAATAGCTCTATCCACTAGCTTGGCAACCTTATCTGGGTTTTCTTTATACTGTCCCACAGTGGTTTTCCACTGTTCCAACTCAATAAGGGAGTATGGAACCTTTACATATATTGGCCCTTGGTTGCCAACTGCTTGCCGTAATGGGGCTTGTAGAACTGGTTCTTCTCTTTTTTCCTTTTTTGATCTAGTACATTTTGCTACAGGACTACGTTCTCGTTTGGCCCTTCGGGCTATCCTTCCCTTCCTTCGCCTGCTTAGGGCAGCTAAGATTTCATCTTCCTCTTCAGAAGAGCTATCAGAGGGAGAGCTATCCGATTGTGAATCAGCTGTGTTAAATTTACCTGGATCAGTTCTAATCTTAGGAATCGCAGCCCAAGATCTGCTGCGGCGTACAGCGCTTACGGCCGGGTCGCTTGCTTTGATGACGTCATCCCCTGAGCCAGCTCCTCGGCGTGCGATGTTGCTATGGCAGCTCACAGGCCTGAGAGCGGGAGGGGCTCGGCTCTCCCTGTAGGAGGTGCCCTCTCTGCCCTCTCGGTAGAAAGCTCTGCCCCCTGGCCCCACCTCCAGGGGTGGTGCCGTTGGCTGCACCCGCTGGCATTCCCCTCCCCCTGGCCCCTCCCACCAAGGTGCGCTCGGGGTTGTGAAGAAGGGGGAGGCCTCCTGAAAGCAGGGGCAAAGCGCAGGCGGCTCTGGCTCCCAAGGGGGAGGCAGCACAGGGGCCTGCATCTTCTTTGATCGGCAAAGGCAGCATTCTTCCTTCTTCACTGACAGGGATTCTGTGGAAGCTGCGACTCCCCTCTCCCCCTCCCCTGCCCCTGATTGGAACGGTGGCTGTAGAGGGGGCGGGGCCGGGGCGGTCGCGGCGTGCACATGCGCAGAAGACGCGGGCACCGGGGGGGCAGACATGGCGGGGGGGGCAGGTGCGGCCGGCGCCGCCGGCGCCGCCACTGCTTGCACACCCGGAACGGCCTGGGCCTGGGCTCCCCACCCCCCCGCGGGGCTAGAGCAGCCCCTGGGCCGGCCGCGGCTGGGCCCCCCCCGGGGCCGGCACTGGATTAGCTCTTAGTGCCGGTGCTACTAGATCTGACTCTGCTTCGTCTCTGTTACTGCACACCGGATTTAATATGGGCGGTTTCCCTTCACTCTTTTTCTCTTTTTTCCTTAAGAACAACACATACTGTGATTTAGGTTTCTGCAGCTGCTCATCTTGTTCTATAACTAAAAAGAATCTCAAATACTCAGTTTCTTGGAAGTAGTGTCATTCACACAGGCGAGATGTTAAATCCAGTATCAGTTCTTCATCCAAGCAACCAAGTTTAGGCCACCTTTGATTGTCTTTTAAAGTAAAAGTTGGCCAAATGATTTTAGACAACCATATAATCTCAGGTTTTGTAAACTGTTTGCTCGTCCCGGTTAATTTTTGCCAGTTTTCTAAGACTAGACCTAATGGTGAATCCTTAGGTATTTGAGCATCATCTGAACAAGAAAAGTTGCAACCCATCGTGAGTAGTTATAAATGATACACTAAGCAGGTAGCAATGCAAACAAGTAGGAGGGAGATTCGAACTCCTGAGCTTGGTGCCAGCAGGCAGCAGCTTAAGCCACTGCCCCACCCTTGGCTCCAAGCCAAATTGCTGCTGCTGCAGCACTAAGCTCTCACGGGCTAAAAAAACCAGAGGGGGAAGTGGCAAGTATGCCACAGCCCCCTTGGGACACTTTATTGAGCCCCAAAGATGCTAAACAAACCCTAAGAGATCAACGATCTCTTGACCTCCTCCCTCATAGACTAAAACAAACAGAATACTGCTTTTATTCCGTTACCCACATGCCTCTGAGTCAGGTCCAAGGATCCTTCGGCTCTGATACCGTCTGGACTGTGGTCGAAGCCTCCTCTTCCCGTGCTGGTGAAGAGTGGGGGCGTGGGCGGGGGCTGGATTTCCTCTGGGGTCCAGAGGTTTTACAGAAGCCTCCCGTCCCACCAGAGTCGCCAATACTGATGCCTTACAAAAGGCTGACCTGAAACAGAAGCTGGACAGAGTTAAAAGAATAAAAGAAGTATTTATTAAAACAAGGTACACTTTGGGCCATGCAAGAGTCTCTCAGAGACTACACCCAAAATGGACACCTAGCACGTGTTTTTGGGACAGATATACCTTTGGTTCATCTGCATATCAGAAACCCATTGTCCAATTACAGTTTCGGGTCTTGAAGTCCCATCCCCAGCTTGTTCCCTTCTTCTCTTCGCTGCTGTCCATGGGTGTTTACATTTTGGGCTTTTGGAAAAAACAGTATGTCCTTGAAACTCCAGCCCCGAGAGAAATTGTTTCGTCTAAATGACAGTAACAGAACACTAGATGACAATTTATGGAGTTTTAGAGCAGTCCTGATGTAGAAAAATAAGAAGTTAAAACCTAAGGCATCAGTCTCTGCGAGACTCCTGCATGGCCCAAAGTGTACCTTGTTTAAATAAATACTTCTTTTATTCTTTTAACTCTGTCTAGCTTCTGTTTCAGGTCAGCCTTTTGTAAGGCATCACTGGGCTAAACCATGGTCACTTCAGTCCCTGGGGGGAACTTAGTAGTCTTGGAAGCCCTCCACCAAAGTCCTTTATTCTCTTCTTCGTCTTCTGCAACCCCTTGAGTCTTGGAGGTAACTTCCACAGCTGCCACACAAATAAAAACTTCTCTCCCTACATGAACTGAGAAAAGGACTGTTCCAAAGGTGGTAAACCTACTAAAAGTCGAGGTGTTGTCTTTTTGTATGGTCAGTGGGTAAGAAATGGAGAGGTGGGGGGAGGGGGGGAAGAATGGTACTCTAAAGGTTTTGTTCTGATTCCTGATTGATATTATTCCTTTTTTAAGTCTGTTAATAAATTCCCTTTATATTCCATAAAGTCTAAACCTGCTTTGCCTACTTCTAATTCTTATCTCATAACTAAAATGAGGTAATTTTAGTAAGTGTGCTGGCGTTTAGCGAGAAACTCAAATAGGCGAATTAAAACCACTACACAATTGGTGTTTCTGCCTGGTTTCCTAAATCTCAAACCGCAACACAGCTAAACCAGACAGCCTATGCTAATGGCAGTAGCTCCTATCACGGGAAACAAGTGCAAAACTGTTGGAGGTTGGATTTAATTCTTTTCCTCAGGAATTTTTTCTCCCATGGGTTGCTAAGACACTAACGACTGAGCTAATTGCCGAGTACTTAAGAGAAGAAAGCACAAGGCTAGGGGCTTTTCTCCTTGGCAGGGTGCGGCAGAATTGCCCCTCATGGAAGCAGAGCTTGACAACGCGAGATTTTGGGAGACTGAAAAGCAAGGGCAGGGGGGAGGTCACGCTCTTACTCGGGACCCTCGGAGCTGGACGGTCAGAGCTGCTGTCTGCGGAACCCACGGCCCTTTGAGAAGCCAGCACGGAGCTGCCGGTCTGTCTGCTGTGAGTCTCTGCCCTCTGCCCCATCGGGAGCTGCCTGCCACCAGCCTGTCTCTTCCCCCCGCTCCTCCTCGCCGCTCCGAGTTTTTCGCTACATTGTAGCGGGGTTTCCCCCTGCACGCCGGGACCTCTTACCGTCCCAGCTCCCTGTGTCCGGGGATCCTGCTGCTGCACTGACACCAGCTGCGCCCCCCACCCCCCCCCCCCCCGAGGGTCTGTGGAACAAAAGCTCTGCTCCATTCTTCCCTGCCTCGGGCAGCCGCCATTGCCGTGTGCTACCTGAGCTCACGCCGGAGCGCCCCCTGCAGCCACCGGAGAATCATCACACCCAGAGCGCCCCCTGCAGCCACCGGGGAATCATCACACCCAGCGCGCCCCCTGCAGGCTGTGACTGGAACTGCACCAAAAGGGAAAAGGTGCCTGAAGCCGAGCAGGCTGCCACTGGGTTTCTAGTTCTGTTTATTAGTTAATGTCATAGTTTTTGTTATTTGTTAGCTTTTTTTTAAATGTTAGTAAAGAACTGTTATTCCTATTCCCACATCTTTGCCTGAGAGCCTCTTGATTTCAAATTTATAATCATTCAGAGGGAGAGGGGTTACAGTTTCCCATTCCAAGGGAGGCTCCTGCCTTCCTTAACAGACACCTGTCCTTCAAACCAGGACAGATTTTGGTGCCCAATGTGCGGCTTGAGGGCATTGAGAGGAAAAAGGATAACAGTTCTTGAGTAACACAGTTTTTGTGTGCTGGATATAGGAACCTCATTCGGTTGCACCATGTGGTCTAGCTTATTCCGGTTCATATGGCAAGTGGTCACAGCTGTTTCTCTCCCATTTGCAGCCCCATATCTAAACATGGGCCCTATAACTAAGGCTATGGTGGCTGTTATACAGTTTGTGTCATGAGTCGATAAGGTGAGGAATTCATGGATTTTCAAAGTCCTCTGGAAGGCAGGCATGTGGATTCAGAGCTACCACACATTAATGACATGTTTTCAGGGTTACTTTAATAATGGTACTTACTGCGAGGAAATGACACCAAAAGAAATGTTCTCACAACCCTTCACCCAGCTCTTTGGGCCTATTCCACCAATCTTTGAAGGGTTCAAATATTCTCTAAATGCGAATGATATCATACAGTGGCTGGCGTTGCTGATAGTCCTACTCTGTTTAGCATTCAGGGATAAAGGAGGTCTGACTTGGATAGCCACCCTGACACCTACCTCAGACAATAGGGATGAGACCCCAGAACCTGACATAGCCCCAAAGACTAGAGACACCATCCCAGAACCTGACATTGCCCCAGACACTAGAGATGCTGCTACAGAGTCTAACCCAGCCCCACAACCCACCTCAGAAATAACCCACCCAGATTGGGTGGGAGTCCTGGTGAAGGAGATGCGTGAGATGGGTCAAGTGCTGAAGGAATACAGTTGCCCAGCTGGTGGGAAACCCTACCCCGAAGAGGGAGAGTCTAATGGGGCAGCAGGGGAACCCAGGGACGTTATAACCGCTCAGGCTCCAGTCAGATCAGAAGGGCAGCCACAGCCAGCAGCAGTTGCCCCTGTGGAAAAGAGGAAGACTAAGGTCAAACCAGAGCAGCCAGTGAGTAATGATGGGGAAGCAGGACCCTCTCAACCAGTAGGGAGGCCAAGGATTGACATCACTACTGAGTCCCTGGGGTATGACAGTCTCCGTAATCTATGAAGCGACATTGTGCGACAGGGTAATGAGCCTTTTACAACATGGTTACTTCGGGTCTGGGACCTTATGGGTATGGGTGTGCAGCTGGATAGTATTGAGGCAGGGCGGATGGGACCCTTGTCCCACGACTCGGGGGTAGATCAGGTATTTGGAAGAGACGACGGGTCCCTGTCTCTTTGGGAATGGCTTTTAATAAGTGTAAGAGAGAGGTTTGTCAACAGGGAGAGAATGCACGAGTACCATCATAGAAGACCATGGAAGACTCTTGAGGAGGGAATCCAACAGCTGAGGGACGTGGCAATATTGGAGGTACTCTTTGGGAGGGATGGACAACATGATAATGACCCCGACAAGGTCAAGTGTACAGGGCAAATGTTGTGGAATCTGGCAAAGCTAGGGCCCTCCCAATACACCGTCTTCATTGCAACAATTAATGCTGATGACAACCGAGAGACAGTGGGCTCCATAGCCACCAAACTCAGGAATTATGATAGTATGATCAGTGGCCCAATGCAGGCTCAGGTCTCTGCTGTGGTCAAAGACCTCAGAGAAGAGATGATGAGGGAGGTGAGGGAGGAGATGAGGATGATGAGTGCGGCACCAGTGCGAGTCACAAGCCCCAAAGTCAGAGCCCAGCGCCCCCCAGCCAGGGAGAGAGGGTACACCCCACGATCTGAGCTGTGGTTCTTCCTGTGTGACCACGGGGAAGACATGAGGAAGTGGGATAAGAAACCCACTGCTACCTTGGCAGCACGGGTACAGCAACTCAAGGAGGGAAATACTAACCGAGGCAGGGGGTCTGCTAAAGTGAAGGTTGCCTCGGCCTCCCGTGACCACGATGCCAGATATCACAGAAGGGAGGACGATCTGTCGGATCCCCTTGAGGGAACCTCTACTATGTATGCCCAGGAAAGAAATGACAACCAGAGCTAGAGGGGCCCTGCCTCTAGCCAGGAAGAGGCACGGGAAAACCGGGTCTTTTGGACAGTGTGGATCCGATGGCCTGGCACATCAGAGCCACAAAAATATGAAGCGTTAGTTGATACTGGTGCGCAGTGTACCTTAATACCATCGGGACATGTGGGGGCAGAACCTGTTTCTATTGCCGGGGTGACAGGGGGATCACAGCAATTAACTTTGTTGGAAGCCGAGGTGAGCCTGACCGGGAAGGAGTGGCAGAAACACCCCATTGTGAGTGGTCCAGAGGCCCCGTGTATTCTAGGCATAGACTTCCTCCGGAATGGCTATTACAAAGACCCAAAGGGACTCAGGTGGGCTTTTGGAATAGCGGCTGTGGAGGCAGAGGGCATCAGGCAACTGAACACCTTGCCTGGACTATCGGAAAATCCAACTGCAGTGGGACTCTTGAGAGTAAAAGAGCAACAAGTGCCAATTGCCACCTCGACAGTGCACTGCCGGCAGTACCGGACAAATCGAGACACCATGATCCCCATTCACAAGATGATCCGTGACCTAGAAAGCCAAGGAGTGGTCAGTAAAGCTCACTCACCCTTCAACAGCCCCATCTGGCCTGTGCGCAAGTCTGACGGGGAATGGAGATTGACTGTGGACTATCGTGGCTTGAATGAAGTGACTCCACCATTGAGTGCTGCTGTACCAGACATGCTGGAGCTCCAGTACGAGCTGGAGTCCAAGGCAGCAAAGTGGTATGCCACCATTGACATTGCCAATGCGTTCTTCTCCATCCCTCTGGCAGCGGAGTGCAGGCCTCAGTTTGCCTTCACCTAGAGGGGTGTGCAATATACCTGGAATCGGTTACCCCAGGGGTGGAGGCACAGCCCCACGATCTGCCATAGACTGATCCAGGCTGCACTGGAGAAGGGTGAGGCTTCAGAGCATATCCAATACATTGATGACATCATTGTGTGGGGGAACACGGCAGCAGAGGTATTTGAGAAAGGAGAGAAGATCATCATAATCCTCCTGGAAGCTGGTTTTGCCATCAAGAAGAGCAAAGTCAAGGGACCTGCTCGAGAGATCCAGTTCCTGGGGGTAAAATGGCAAGATGGACGGCGCCAGATTCCCACGGAGGTCATCCATAAGATCACTGCGATGTCTCCGCCAACTAACAAAAAGGAAACTCAAGCTTTCCTAGGGGCCATAGGCTTTTGGAGGATGCACATTCCGGAGTACAGCCAGATTGTGAGCCCTCTCTACCTGGGTACCCGCAAGAAGAACGATTTCCACTGGGGCCCTGAATAGCAACAAGCATTTGCCCAGATCAAGCAGGAGATCGCTCACGCAGTAGCGCTTGGCCCAGTAAGGACGGGACCAGAGGTGAAGAATGTGCTTTACTCTGCAGCCGGGAACAATGGCTTGTCCTGGAGCCTTTGGCAGAAGGTGCCTGGAGAGACTCGAGGCCGACCGCTGGGATTCTGGTGCCGGAGTTACAGAGGGTCTGAAGCCAACTACACCCCCACAGAGAAGGAGATCTTGGCCGCCTATGAAGGAGTTCAAGCCACCTCGGAGGTAATTGGCACTGAAGCACAACTCCTCCTGGCACCCCGACTACCGGTGCTGGGGTGGATGTTTAAAGGAAAGGCTCCCTCTACCCACCACGCCACCGACGCCACATGGAGTAAGTGGATCGCACTTATCACACAGCGTGCCCGCACTGGAAATCCAAACCGCCCTGGGATCCTGGAAATAATTACGAACTGGCCAGAAGGTGAAAGCTTTGGCCTCACTGATGGAGAGGAGCAAGAACAAGTGACCTGGGCTGAGGAGGCTCCACCATACAATCAACTGCTAGATGAAGAAAAGTGCTACGCCCTTTTCACTGATGGTTCCTGTCACATCATAGGGATGAACCGGAAGTGGAAAGCAGCTGTGTGGAGCCCCACACGACAGGTTGCAGAAGCCACTGAAGGAGAGGGTGGGTCGAGCCAATTTTCCGAACTCAAAGCTGTTCAGCTGGCCCTGGACATTGCTGAGAGAGAGAAGTGGTCAAAGCTCTACCTCTACACCGATTTGTGGATGGTAGCCAATGCTCTATGGGGTTGGCTGGAAAGGTGGAAAAAGGCCAACTGGCAGCGTAGAGGAAAACCAATCTGGGCAGCTGATGAATGGAAAGACATTGCCACTCGGGTAGAGAAGCTACCCGTAAATGTCCACCATGTAGATGCCCATGTCCCTAAGAGCCGAGCTAACAAGGAACACCAGAACAACAAGCAGGTAGATCACGCCGCGAAGATAGAGGTGGCACAAATAGATTTAGACTGGCAACACAAAGGGGAGCTGTTCCTAGCCGATGGGCCCATGATGCCTCAGGCCACCAGGGCAGAGATGCCACCTATAAGAGGGCACGAGACCGAGGGGTGGACCTAACCATGGACAGTATCTCCCAGGTGATCCATGATTGTGAGACGTGCGCCGCAATCAAACAGGCCAAGCGGGTAAAGCCTCTATGGTATGGTGGACGGTGGTCCAAATACAAGTATGGAGAGGCTTGGCAGATTGATTACATCACACTGCCCCAGACCCGCCAAGGCAAGCGCTATGTTCTCACAATGGTGGAAGCCACCACAGGATGGCTGGAGACCCACCCTGTGCCTCATGCCACTGCCCGGAACACTATCCTGGGCCTCGAAAAACAGGTTCTTTGGAGACATGGTACCCCCGAGAGAATTGAATCCGACAATGGGACTCACTTCAAAAATAGCCTTATAAACACCTGGGCTAGGGAACATGGCATCGAGTGGGTGTACCATATCCCTTATCATGCACCAGCAGCTGGGCAAGTTGAACGGTACAATGGCCTGCTTAAAACCACCTTGAAAGCACTGGGTGGGGGGACGTTCAAGAACTGGGAGACTAATTTAGCAAAGGCCACATGGTTAGTGAACACGCGAGGCCCCTCCAACCGAGCCGGGCCTGCCCACTCTGACCCCTTGCGAACAACAGATGGAGATAAGGTTCCAGTAGTACACATGAGAGGCATGCTGGGAAAGACTGTTTGGGTTAACTCTGCCTCAAGTAAAGACAATCCCATCTGTGGGGGTGTCTTTGCTCCGGGACCAGTCTGCACCTGGTGGGTGATGCAAAGGGATGGAGAGACCCGATACATACCTCAAGGAGATCTTGTTTTAGGCTGAACTACCTATGACACCGTGCGTGTATCTGTATCTGCATGTATGTATATACTTTGAAGGTTTAAATTTGGTGTAAGGTGTTTGCATGGGAAAAAATTCGGGGTGGAGAATGTTGGAGTTTGAATTTAGTTTTTTCCTCAGGAATTTTTCTCCCATGGGTTGCTAAGAGACTAATAACTGAGCTAATAGCTGAGTACTTAAGAGATCAAAGCACAAGGCTAGGGCCTTTCTCCTTGGCAGGGTGGGGCAGAATCCCTCTCGTGGAAGCAGGGCCTGACAACTCGAGATTTGGGAGACTTAAAAAGCAAGGGCGGGGGGGGGAGGTGGCTCTCTTGCTCGGGACCCTTGGAGCTGGACGGTTGAAGCTGCTGTCTGCTGAACCCATGGCCCCTGAGAAGCCAGCACGGAGCTGCCGGTCTGTCTGCCGTGAGTGTTTTTTCTCTCTGCCCCATCGGGAGATGAGCTGCCTGCCACCAGCCTGCCTCTCCCCTGCTCCTCCACGCCGTTCCGAGTTTTTGCTACATTGTAACTGGGCTCCCCCCGCACGCAGAGACCTCTTGCCGTCCCAGCTCCCTGTGTCCGGGGATCCTGCTGCGGCACCGACACCAGCCGCCCCCAAGGGTCTGTGAAACAAAGGCTCTCCTCCATCCCTCCCTGCTTCGGGCAGCTGCCATTGCCGTGTGCTACCTGAGCTCACGCCAGAGCGCCCCCTGCAGCCACCGGGGAATCATCACACCCAGAGTGCCCCCTGCAGGCTGTGACTGGAACTGCACCAAAGGGAAAAGGTGCCTAAAGCCAAGCAGGCTGCCACTGGGTTTCTGGTTCTGTTTGTTGGTTAACGCCATAGTTGTTGTTATTTGTTAGCTTTGTTTTAGATATTAGTAAAGAACTGTTATTCCTATTCCCACATCTTTGCCTGAGAGCCTCTTGATTTCAAATTTATAATAATTCGGAGGGAGAGGGGTTACAGTTTCCCATTCCAAGGGAGGCTCCTGCCTTCCTTAACAGACACCTGTCCTTCAAACCAAGACAGCTGTTTAGTGCTTTCTTTCTTGCTTTTATTTTGCTTTAATGTCATATATGCACTGATGTGTGTAAAAATATCGTCTCGACTTCTTAAGACCATTACTGCTGATGTATTAATTATTCTGAATATGCTGTTAATGTCATAGCGTGAATTCACTGACTTTTCATTACGAGCGTTATCCATAAGATATTATTTGAAGTTACACATATGCATTCCTTTAGTTGTTTGCAGTTTTTTCATAGTACCATTGACTACTTAGCTAAAGATGAATGACAAATCTGGCTGCTTTATAAACTTTCCCATAACTTTGTGCAGCTATCTGGAAGACCTGTATAATTTTAAGAAACCTTCCCAACTGCTGTTAATAGAAGCTTTCTTGTAAAACATGTTAGGGAGACCCTTCCAGTTAAGACCTTGACTCTGGCCAAGCCCTGGCCCTAGCTGGTTGGACATATGCCAACAGACCCAGGTGTTTCTGCACTAAAAATATGATCAGGTCACTTTGATTTGCCGATTTGGAATTATAACAGCTAGACCCCTTTTCGAGGTAAACTTGGAAACCTTGCCCGGAAAGGGTTCTCCAAGTCCTCACTGTGAAACAGGGCTTGCCAGCTATTACAGACTCTGGGTGATAGTACAGTATTTAGGGAATCGATGATGTATCATTCTAAGTTACTATCCTTTCTTTCATGTGCTAATGATTGCGTGTATTACCTTGCTTATTTCTGCTTGGTGTGAGTTTATTACTTTACCGCATGTATTGTCTTACTTTAATGTTGCCTCCATGTTTGTAGTAACGCACATGTTGTCAAAAAAAACCAAAAAAGAGGAAATGTGGGTCCTCCGGAACATTTAGGTAATGCAATATTTACACTAGAACTTTTGAAAGCATGTAATCAATTTTGATCCCTGGCAGAGCGATACTGCTCTGAAGATTTGCTTGTGTGGAATCAATTTCTAAAAATTTTTACGTAAAGGTCCACAATTGGGTGTGCAATGGCAAGGCCTGGCTGATTTACTAACCTAGGGGAGAAGGTGTGCATGTGTTTCATTGCCAACAGCTCTAAAGTGGTTACTTGCTCATCTGGACAAACATTGCCTCCGAGAAGATGAGGCCCAGTGAGAGCAAAAATGACCTAATCACCATGCAGCCCTCATAGCCAAGATGCCGGAGTTTGGTGGGTACCTGCTCATTGTGTTCAGCCTGTGTTGGATAACACCCCTCGGAGCAACGGACCTGGCCGCAGCTCGCCTGACTCCCTGGAATAGCAAGAATGTTTGGGTGACCCTATTCCACACACTAAACCAAACAATAAGGCTTGGTAAAACCCAGAGCATTACTTAAAGATTTGTTTTTGCTTTGTGGGGACTGTGCATGGCCAGAAATCCCCAGTAGAACAGTAGGAAGGCCTTGCACCATTGGACAGTTAGGTATGGTAACACCTGATATGCTACACATTGCAAGCCACACTGCACACCATAGATTGCCAAGAGCACTGAACACATTATCAGTAGATTGCAGCAATGACATACATTTATGGAATGTAAGAGAATGCATAGTTGCTTGTTTATTTTTGCACTAGCCACTGATGTAGATAGCATTTGCCATGCTACTTTACGAAACCACGCAGCTATCGATTTTTTTGTTATTATCCTATGGGCATGGGCATGGAAACTTTGATGGCATTTGCTGTATGAATCTTTCTGACCACCCCAAATTAGTGTTTGCTAATATCAAAGAACTGCAAATAAGTGTTTCAAAATTAAGGGAAGAGGAGGAGTCTGATTAGTTTAATGCTTTGTTCAGTAATTGGCAACCTACTAAATGGGTCAAAGACCTCACGAAAATGAGATGTTTAGTTGTAATTGTCATCCTTTTTATTTTACTCCTTGTGCCGTGTTTGTTGTCCTTTCTTCAAAGGACCCTGCAGAGGACCATAAATGCTGCATTTATAGTTGAAAAACAAAAAGGGGGAACTGTGGGAACCAACAGCTGGCCTGAAGTGTGGGAACTGGCAGCTGGCCTGAAGGTCTCACAGGCATCGACCTTGACACAATCAGTTTGTACCCGTGAGAACTGCAGCATCAACAGAAGCAAGAGGCAAAACAACAGAAAGAGTGACATCGTACTGGCTGAGATTTAGTAAGAAGGCGTGCAAGCTATAAGCACCCAATAGTATCATACTGTAGTAAGTCAATAGCCAATGAACATGTAATACTAATGATAAGACTAAAAAATGTATAAAAGAAACTGTGTAGTAATAAAGTGAGATTTTTTTGCATTTGCCCAGGGCAGAATGTGCGTGTCGTGTCCGTCTCAACAGTGACAGAACACCCCCATATTTGTGGTATCGAAACACAGTGTTGCCCAAGGGTGGCCGGGGTGTTTGAAAGCCGTGGCAGCTACTGTCATCTTGATCCAAGAGGCCCGAAAACTCACCCTTGGACGGCACATTGTAGTGTATGTACCCCATGCTGTAGCAGCGGTGCTCGAGCAAAAGAGGGGACATTGGCTGTCCAGCAACCGGATGCTTAAATATCAATCACTGCTACTAGAACAAGATGATGTCACCTTGAAAACAACTTCTGTTGTTAATCCTGCCATGTTTCTGTCTTCCACGCTAACTGACAAAGTCCCTGAGCATGATTGTTTGCAGACAATAGAAGAGGTCTGTTCCAGCCGAACAGACCTAAAGGATGTGCCCCTAGACAATCCAGACTGGGAGCTTTTTACAGACGGAAGCAGCTTTATGAGAAATGGTAAAAGGATGACAGGCTATGCAGTGACCACTCAAGACAAGGTAATTGAGGCGAAGGCCCTGCCAGCAGATGTGTCATCACAGAAAGCTGAACTGATTGCACTGACAAAGGCCCTGGACCTGAGTGAAGGGAAGAAGGTAAATATTTGGACTGACTCTAAATATGCATTTAGTGTTGTCCATGCCCATGGAGCCATCTGGAAAGAAAGAGGACTGCTGAACGCTCAAGGTAATCAAATTAAACACGCTGAACAAATACTTGCCCTCTTAGAGAGCATTAGAAAACCCACAGAAGTAGCTATTATGCACTGCAGGGGTCACCAAAAAGGGAAAACCACTCCAGAATTGGGAAATCGCTTTGCTGACTAAGCGGCAAAAGGAGTTGCAGAAAAAGGTATTCTCGCAGTAATTCCACAAAAAGAGATTAATTTATCAAGGTTCACCACCGTAGTGGTTTGAGTTGGCCAGTCTGACTTTCCGACCAAACACCGGGACACATACCAAAAATTTACCCAGTTTCTGCTTAGATAAGGATTGGGTGAAGCAAAGCCGGCTCAAATTTCAAAGAATATAAAGGAAGTTTATTAACAAACCTAAAAGAAGAAAAAAAACAAGAACCAGAACAAACCTTCAGAACACTTTTCCTCTCCCCACCTCTTCATCTCTTTTCCACTGACGACATAAAAAACACTTCAACTTTCAGTCATTTTACCACCTCTAAAATGGTCTTTTTTCAATTCACTAAGGGAGAGAAGTTTTCTCTTGTTTTACCATGTTGACCTCTCCACAAGAATTAATTTTCTAGCATCTCCAGCCTCACAACAAGCAGCCACCTGGGAGGAAAATCTGCTTGTACTGTGGAAGTCCCTCCCACGCTAGATAACATTCCCACAGTTCTCTTTTTGGTGGGCCACCAACTAATGGGGTACATCTTTTAAGAATGAGCTGTTCTACTGTAGTATCAACGATCTCCTTCTATTACTGGCAGTACAAGTCGTCTTCCATCCCTGGGGCAAAGGGATTGGATCACAACTCTGTTTCTGTTCAAGTTTCTCATCAGGCTGTAATTGCT
>JAVTVJ010006140.1:0-14896 GCA_034509425.1 Eopsaltria australis
GAGAGCTCGGAGTCACCCGGGAAGAGAGCCCGGAGAGTGATCTGCGGGGTGACAGGGACATTGGGGACATTGTCAGAGGGGTGACAGGGACATTGGGGACACCCCCGGCCTCGTCCGGAGTGCCCAGAGTCCGGAATATCCGGAACAGCTGGTCGATCTCCGAGTCACCCGGGAAGAGAGCTCTGCGGGTGATCTGCGGGGTGACAGGGACATTGGGGACATTGTCAGGGGGGTTTGGGGACACTCAGGGGACATTGGGGACACTCAGGGGTCACTGGGGCCAGGCGGCCTCGTCCGGAGTGCCCAGAGTCCGGAATATCCGGAACAGCCGGGAGAGCTCGGAGTCACCCGGGAAGAGAGCCCGGAGAGTGATCTGCAGGGGGACATTGGGGACATTGTCAGAGGGGTGACAGGGACATTGGGACAGCCCCAGGGTCATTGGGGACATTGGGGACACACGGCCTCGTCCGGAGTGCCCAGAGTCCGGAATATCCGGAACAGCCGAGAGAGCTCGGAGTCACCCGGGAATAATGCCCTGCGAGTGATCTGGGGGGTGACAGGGACATTGGGGACATTGTCAGAGGGGTAACAGGGACATTGGGGACATTGGGGTCATCCCCAGGGACATTGGGGACAGTCCCATCCACAGTGCCCAGCGTCCGGAATATCCGGAACAGCCAGGAGAGCTCGGAGTCACCCGGGAAGAGAGCCCGGCGGGTGATCTGGGGGGTGACAGGGACATTGGGGACATTGTCAGAGGGGTTTGGGGACACTCAGGGGTCATTGGGGACAGCCCCAGGGTCATTGGGGACATTGGGGACACACAGCCTCATCCGGAGTGCCCAGCGTCCGGAATATCCAGAACAGCCGGGAGAGCTCGGAGTCACCCGGGAAGAGAGCCCGGAGAGTGATCCGGGGGGACATTGGGGACATTGTCAGAGGGGTGTGTTTGGGGACATTGGGGACATTGTCATGGCGGGTTCTGGGGACATTGGGGACATTTGGGCGATCATGTGTCAGGAGGGCTTTGGGGAACTTGGGAGACATGTGGTCAAGGGGGTGACAGGCGCATTGGGGCCGACATTGGGGACATCGTGCCAGGGGGGTTTGGGAGGGAGCATCTGGGGACATTGGGGACACTGTCAGGGGGGTTTGGGGACATTGGGGACATTGGGGACACTGTCAGGGGGGTGACAGGGACATTGGGGACATTGGGGACATTGTCAGGGGGGTTTGGGGACATTGGGGACACTGTCAGGGGGGTTTGGGGACATTGGGGACATTGGGGACAGGGGCTCAGGCCCATCGTGTCCCCTCCCCCGGCCCTTGCCGGGCTCTGTCCCCTCCCCCGCCCCGTGAGCCCCTCGTGACCCCCCCGTGCCCCCCCCGGACGCTGCGGTCACCCCGGGTGACGTGGGGGGGTCACATGGTGTCCCCTCCCCCCCCCGGACCCCACAATGTCCCTTTGTTCCCACGGTGACACCCCCCGGCCGATGACGTCACCGGGGTCACCCCCACAGGGGGGGGTGGGGACAACCAGGGCACCCCCAAGGGACTCTGGTGTCACCTGGGGACCCCAATGTCACCTGAGAGGGGTTTGGGGACACCCTGGACACCCCAGAGGGACCTCAATGTCACCCTGGGGGTCCCCAATGTCACCCCAGGGGCTTTGGGGACATGAAGGACACCCCCAAGGGACTCTGGTGTCACCTCAGGGGGGTTTGGGGACTTCCTGGGCACCCCCAAGGGACCCTGGTGTCACCTGGGGACCCCAATGTCACCTGAAGGGGCTTTGGGGACACCCAGGACATCCCTGAGGGTCCCCAATGTCACCTCAGGGGGGTCTGGGGACACTCAGGACACCCCAAGACACCCCCAATGTCCCCAATGTCACCTCAGTGTCCCCAAGTGCCACCCACCATCTCGGCGAAGATGCAGCCCAGGCTCCAGATGTCCCCAATGTCCCCAAGGGTGTCCCCAATGTCCCCAAGTGCCACCCACCATCTCGGCGAAGATGCAGCCCAGGCTCCAGATGTCCCCAAGGGTGTCCCCAATGTCCCCAAGGGTGTCCCCAATGTCCCCAAGTGCCACCCACCATCTCGGCGAAGATGCAGCCCAGGCTCCAGATGTCCCCAATGTCCCCAGTGATGTCCCCAATGTCCCCAAGTGCCACCCACCATCTCGGCGAAGATGCAGCCCAGGCTCCAGATGTCCCCAAGGGTGTCCCCAAGGGTGTCCCCAATGTCCCCAAGGGTGTCCCCAATGTCCCCAAGTGCCACCCACCACCTCGGCGAAGATGCAGCCCAGGCTCCAGATGTCCCCAGTGATGTCCCCAATGTCCCCAAGTGCCACCCACCATCTCGGCGAAGATGCAGCCCAGGCTCCAGATGTCCACGGCCGTGCTGTAATATTTGCAGCCCAGCAGAATCTCGGGGGCGCGGTACCACAGGGTCACCACCTGGGGACATTGGGGACATCGGGACACTGTGAGGGACAGGACACCCTCAGGTACCACAGGGTCACCACCTGTCACCAAAAGGGACATTGGGGACATTGGGGACATTGGGGACACTGTGAGGGACAGGACAGCCTCAGGTACCACAGGGTCACCACCTGGGGACATCGGGGACATTGGGGACATTGGGGACATTGGGGACATCGGGGACACTGTGAGGGACAGGACACTCTCAGGTATCACAGGGTCACCACCTGGGGACATTGGGGACATTGGGGACATTGGGGACACTGTGAGGGGCAGGATTCCCCAGAGGTATCACAGGGTCACCACCTGGGGACATCGGGGACATCGGGGACATTGTCAGGGAGATTGGGGACATTGGGGACACTGTGAGGGACAGGACACCCTCAGGTACCACAGGGTCACCACCTGGGGACATCAGGGACACTGGGGACATCAGGGACATTGGGGACATCGGGGACATTGGGGACATTGTGAGGGACAGGACCTGACTGGGGAAATCCCAAAGGTACCACAGGGTCACCACCTGTCACCAAAAGGGACATTGGGGACATTGTCAGGGACAGGACAACCTAAGGTACCACAGTGTCACCGCCTGGGGACATTGGGGACACTGTGAGGGACAGGACAGTCTGACCCCAAAGGGACTCCGGTGTCACCCTGGGGGGTTCTGAGCCCCCCAAACCCCCCAGGGACCCCAAATCCCACACCCCATGCATGCAGGTCCTGACGGGCACCCCAAAATCCCCCCAAATTCCTCCAAAATCCCCCCCAATCCCCCCCAAACCTTCCCCAAATCCCCCAGGAACCCCCAAATCCCCTCCAAACCCCCCCAAATCTCCCTAAGGACACCCCAAATTCCCTCAAATCCCCCCAAAATCCCCCAAACCCCCCCCAAACCCCCCACCTCATCGCGTGTAGGTCTGATGGGCACCCAAACACTCCCTAAATCCCCCCAACCATTGTCTGACCCCGGAGACCCCAAATCCCAAACCCCAAATCCCAAATCCCGGACCCCAAATCCTACGCACATCCCCCGTAACCCAAATCCCTCAACTCCGCCCCCCAAAACTCCCCGAACTCCCCCAAATCCCCCCTAAAATCCCCTCAAATCCCCCAAAATCCCCCCCAAAATCCCTCCAAACTCCCCAAAATCCCCCGAACTCCCCCAAAATCCCCCCAAAATCCCCCAAATCCCCCCAAACCCTCCCCAAAATCCCCCAGGGACCCCCCAAATTCTCACAAATGCCTCCCTAAATCCCTCCAGATGCCCCCAAAACCCCCCCAAACCCCCAAAATCCCCCCAAATCCATCCCAAATCCCGCACCTCATTGCGTGTAGGTCCTGACAGGCACCCCAAATACCCCCCAAATCCCCTCAAAACCCCCCCAAATCCCCCCCAAAACCATCCCAAATCCCCCCCAAATCCTCCCCAAATCCCCTCCAAACCCCCCTAAATCTCCCTAAGGACACCCCGAATTCCCTCAAATCCCCCCTGAAATCCCCCAAATCCATCCCAAATCCCCCACCTCGTGCGTGCAGGTCCTGACAGGCACCCAAAATCCACCCCAAAATCCCCCCAAAACCCCTCCAAATTCCCCCAAAACCCCTCCAAATCCCCCAAATCCATCCCAAATCCCGCACCTCGTGCGTGTAGGTCCTGATGGGCACCCCAAATCTCCCCCAAATCCCTCCAGATGCCCCCAAAAACCCCCCCAAATCCCCCCAGTGACATCCCAAATCACTCCAAATTCCCCCAAATCCCCCAACCCCCCCAAATATCCCCCCAAACCCCCCCAAATCCCCCCAAATCCATCCCAAATCCCCCACCTCGTGCGTGTAGGTCCTGACGGGCACCCCGAACGCCCGGGCCAGCCCGAAGTCGGCGAGTTTGATGGAGCCCTCGGCGTTGATGAGCAGATTTTGGGGCTTGAGGTCGCGGTGCAGCACCCGGTGGGCGTGGCAGAACGCCAGCCCCTGCAGCAGCTGGAACAGGTAACTCTGGGGACATCGGGGACACTGATTAGAGACCCCAAAGTGACACTGGAGAGACCCCAAAGTGGCTCTGGGGACTCACAGGATGGATTTGGGGTTTGGGGTTTGGGGTCCCGTGGCAGAACGCCAGCCCCTGCAGCAGCTGGAACAGGTAACTCTGGGGACAGTGGGGACATTTGGGGACATTGATTAGAGACCCCAAAACAGCACTGGAGAGACCCTGAAAAGGGTTTGGGGTTTGGGGACACAGAGCGGAACGCCAGCCCCTGCAGCAGCTGGAACAGGGAACTCTGGGGACAGTGGGGACATTGGGGACATTGATTAGAGACCCCAAAGTGACACTGGAGAGACCCCAAAAAGGGTTTGGGGTTTGGGGTTTGGGGTCCCGTGGCAGAACCAGGCAGGCCCCCCAGGTGACTCAGGATCCCCCCCAGGTGATTCAGGCCCCCCCCAGGTGATTCGGGATCCCCAGGTGATTCAGGATCCCCAGGTGTTCCAGCCCCCCCAGGTGATTCAGGATCCCCCCAGGTGATTTAGGGTCCCTCCCCAGTGCCCCCCCAGGTGATTCAGGACCCCCCTCCCAGGTGATTCAGGCCCCCCCCAGGTGATTCAGGATCCCCTCCCAGGTGATTCAGGCCCCCCAGGTGTCCCAGCCCCCCCAGGTGTGCCAGCCCCCTCAGGTCATTCAGGACCCCCCTCCCAGGTGATTTAGGCCCCCCAGGTGTGCCAGCCCCACCTTGATGAGCGGCAGCGCGATCCCGCTGAGCGACGAGGAGTCCATGAACTTCTTGAGGTCCTGGTGCAGGAACTCGAACACCAGGTACAGCTTGTTCTCCGTGTGGATGACATCCAGCAGCCTGGGGGGACACGGGGACAGTGACAGGGACATGGGGACACCTTGGGGACATCCCTGTGACACTGGGATACAGCCCTGGGACATGGGGACAGCCCTGGGACACAGGGACAGGGACACAGGGACAGGGACACCAGGTACAGCTTGTTCTCCGTGTGGATGACATCCAGCAGCCTGGGGGGACACGGGGACACCTTGGGGACATCGTGGGGACATGGGGACATCGTGGGGATACAGCCCTGTGACATTGGGACACAGCCCTGGGACACAGGACAGGGACACGGGGACAGGAACTCGAACACCAGGTACAGCTTGTTCTCCGTGTGGATGACATCCAGCAGCCTGGAGGGACACGGGGACACCTTGGGGACAGTGACAGGGACACGGGGACATCGTGGCGATACAGCCCTGGGACACGGGGACAGCCCTGGGACACAGGGACAGGGACAGGGACATGGGGACAGGGACACCAGGTACAGCTTGTTCTCCGTGTGGATGACACCCAGCAGCCTGGGGGGACACGGGGACACCTTGGGGACAGTGACAGGGACATGGGGACATCGTGGGGATACAGCCCTGGGACATGGGGACAGCCCTGGGACACAGCCCTGGGACACAGGACAGGGACACGGGGACAGGGACACCAGGTACAGCTTGTTCTCTGTGTGGATGACATCCAGGAGCCTGGGGGAACAGTGACAGGGACATGGGGACAGTGACAGGGACATCGTGGGATCATGGGGACATCCCTGGGACACAGCCCTGGGACACAGGACAGGGACAGGGACATGGGGACAGGGACACCAGGTACAGCTTGTTCTCCGTGTGGATGACATCCAGCAGCCTGGGGGGACACGTCCCCCAATGACCACGGTGTCCCCGAGTGACCACAGGGCCTGGCATGGCCAGAGTGTCCCCATGGTCACAGTGTCCCTGAGTGACCACAGGGCCTGGCATGGCCAGAGTGTCCCCATGGTCACAGTGTCCCCAAGTGACCACAGGGCCTGGCATGGCCAGGGTGTCCCCATGGCCACGGTGTCCCCCCATGACCACGGTGTCCCCAAATGACCACGGTGTCCCCAAGTGACCACAGGGCCTGGCACGGCCACGGGGCTGCCACCACCACGGAGGTCCCCAAGGCCACGGTGTCCCCAAGTCACCACAGGGCCTGGCATGGCCAGAGTGTCCCCAATGGCCACAGTGTCCCCAATGGCCACAGTGTCCCCAAGTCACCACAGGGCCTGGCATGGCCAGAGTGTCCCCAATGGCCACAGTGTCCCCAAGTGACCACGGTGTCCCCAAGTGACCACAGGGCCTGGCATGGTCACAGCTCATCCTGGGGACCCCCTGATCACGAGGGGCTCCCCAAAACCCCCCTGGGACCCCCAAACCCCCCCAGGACACCCCAAAAACCTCTCAGGACACTCCTGGGACGCCCTCAGTGACACGGGGGGCTCCCTATGACCCCCCAAAATCCCCCCAGGACCCCCCAAAGACGCCCCAAAACCCCCCAAGATCCCCCAGACTCCCTCAAAACCCCCCGGGACCCTCCAAAACCCCCAAGACCCCCGAAACTCCCCTGGGACCCCCCAAAAATCCCCTCAGGACCCCCCAAACCCGCTCCAGGACCCCCAAAATCCCCCCGGGACACTCCTGGGACCCCCTCAGTGACACGGGGGGCTCCCTATGACCCCCCAAAATCTCCCAGGACCCTCTCAAGACCCCCTAAACCCCCCCCAGGACCCCCCAGACTCCCTCAAAACCCCCCTGGGACCCCCAAAAACTCCCCCAGGACATTTCCTGGGACCTCCCAAAGACCCCCCCACGACCCAAATCCCCCCCAGGACCCCAAAGACCCAATCCCCCAAGACCCCCCAAACCTTTCAGGACCCTCCAAAATCCCCCAAACCCCCTCAGGACCCCTCAAGACCCCCCCAAACCCCCCACGAGCCCCAAAACTCCCTGGGACCCAAATCCCCCCAGGACCCCCCAAAATCCCAGAGACCCCCCAAAGTCCCCCAAACACCCCCAGGACCCCTCAGAACCCTCCAAATCCCCCAGGACCCCTCCGAAAACTCCCAGGACCCCCAAATCCCCAAACCCCCAAAGTCCTCCCAAACCTCCCCAAGGACCCCCCAAAAACACCCCAAAACTCCCCCCCAGGACCCCCCAAAATCCCCCCAGGACCCCCCCAGGACCCCTCCCTCACTTGACGATGTTGGGGTGGTTGAGCTCCTTGAGCAGCGAGATCTCCCTGATGGCCGTGCTGGGGACACCCTCGGTCTCCCTGCGGTGACAGCGGCGCGGTGACCCCCAGGGGACAGGCGGGGACCCCGCGGGGGACACTCGGGGAGCGCCACTCACGTGTCCAGGCGGATCTTCTTGAGTGCCACCACCTCTCCTGTCACCTTGTTGCGGGCCTTGTACACCACGCCGTAGGTGCCCTCGCCGATCTTCTCCACCTTCTGGAAGTTCTCCATGGGGAGGGGACAGCGCGGGGACACCGGCGACACCCCGGGAGGGGACACCGGCACCGGGGGACACCGGGGGACACCGGGGTTTGGGAGGGGACACCGGGGTTTGAGAGGGGACACCGGGGTTTGGGGGGGGGACACCGGGGTTTGAGGGGTCCGGTGCTGGAGGAAGGGAGGGGACACCCGGGAGGGGAAGGGGGTGGCCGGGGTTGGGGGGGGTGCACTGAGAGGGTGACAACGGGGTGGGGGGGTGACACGGGAGGGAGGGGGGGTGGGGGGTGGTCAGAGGTGGGGGGTGGTCCAGCAGGGAGGGAGTCCGCGGTGGGGGGTGGCTCTGGGGTGTCCAAGTGTCCAGGAGGGGTCGCGGGTTCCTGGGGGCCGGTGTCTGGGGGTCGGGAGAGTCCCCCGGGGGTGTCCTTGGGGTCGGGGGGGTCCTGGGTGTCCGGGAGGGGGGGGTGTCCCTTGGGGTTCGGGGGGTCCCGGTGTCCTGAATGTCCTGGGGTCGGGGGGTGTCCTGGGGTGTCCCCGGGGGTCGGGGGTGTCCCTGGGGGTCCGGGTGTCGGGGTGTCGCCGGGGAGGGGGGGGTGTCCCTGGGGTCGGGGGTGTCCCGGGTCCTGGTGCGCGGGGGGAGGGGGTTGGGTGTCCGGGTGTCCCTGGGAGTCCTGGGGTGCAGGGGTGTCCCCGGGGTTCCCTGGGTGTCCCCGGGTGTCCTGGGGGTGGGGGGTGTCCCTGGGTTCCCGGGGGGTGGGGGGGGTTCCTGGGGGTCTCGCCGCGACGGCGCGCCGCGTCCCCCCCAGCGCGCGCCAAACCCGCGCCGGCCCCGCCCCGCCCCGCGCCGCTTCCCGCCTTTCCGCCCGCCACGCCCCCCGCGCCGCCGCCCATTGGCTGGGACGGGAGTGACGTCAGGGCGACGCGGGAGATTCCTTAAAGTGATAGAGACACTACCGGGAGTGGCACCGGGGATTGGGGACACTGGGGACAGGGACAGGGGACTGGGGACACTGGGGACAGGGACAGGGGACTGAGGACACTGGGGACACTGGGGACAGGGACCGGGGAATAGGGACACTGGGGACAGGGATAGGAGATTGGGATGGGGACACTGGGGACAGGGACGGGGACATTGGGGACAGGGATCGGGGATTTGGACTGGGGACACTGGGGGCACGGACAGGGGATTGGGATTTGGACTGGGGACACTGGGGACAGGGACATTGGGGACAGGGATTGGGGATTGGGATGGGGACACTGGGGACAGGGACAGGGGATTGGGATTTGGACTGGGGACACCGGGGACAGGGATCAAGATCAGGACCGGGACTGGGACCTGGGATTGAAACAGGGACAGGGACCGGGATTGGGATTGGGACAGGGACCAGGCCTGGGATCGGGCATTGGGAACAGAATTGGGATTGGAATTGGGAATGGGATTGGGATCGGGATCGGGATCAGGACCGGCGATTGGCATCGGGACGGGGACAAGGACAGGGACCAGGAACAGAGCAGGGACCGGGATCGGGATCAGGATCAGGATCAGAACAGAGACCAAGACCAGGACCAGGGACCGGGGATTGGAACAGGGACCGGGACCGGGGATTGAAATAGGGTCAGGGACTGGGATCGGGATCGGGATCGGGATCAGAACAGAAACCAGGACAAGGATCAGGGACCAGGAATTGAAACAGGGACAGGGACCGAGGATTGGAACAGGGACAGGGACTGGGGTCGGGAATTGAAATAGGGTCAGGGACTGGGATCGGGATCGGGATCGGGATCGGGATCAGAGACCAGGAATTGAAACAGGGACAGGGACCGGGGATTGGAACAGGGTCAGGGACTGGGATCGGGATCAGGATCGGGATCAGGATCAGGATTGGGATCAGGATCAGGATCAGGATCAGGATTGGGATCAGGACACCGCCGGCTCTGGCCGGGCTGCTCGGGCAGCGGCTGGACCGGACACCGGCACCGGACAGCGGCCGGACCACAACCGGACACACGGGGGACACACGAGGGACATGGGGACACACACGGGGACACACACGGGGACACAGGGGACACACAGGGAACATGCGGGGGGACACACGAGGGTCACACGGGGGTCACGGGGACAGCCCCGGGGGACACACGGGGGTCACGGGGCTCTCCGGGGGTCACGGGGCTCACCGGACACGCACGAGCGGCCCCACGTGCGGGGACACCCCCGGGGGGACAGGAAATGCCCGCAGCGGGAAAAATCGGGGTCACCCCCGTGTCACCCGCCGGGATCGGGGTCCCCCTGAGACATTGGGGTCCTTCTCGTGTCACCCACCGGGATCGGGGTCCCCCTGAGCCATCGGGGTCACCCCCGTGTCACCCGCCGGGATCGGGGTCCCCCTGAGACATTGGGGTCACCCCCGTGTCACCCGCCGGGATCGGGGTCCTCCTGTGCCTTTGGGGTCATCCCCGTGTCACCCGCCGGGATCGGGGTCCCCCTGAGACATTGGGGTCCTTCTCATGTCACTCACCAGAATCGGGGTCCCCCCTGAGCCATCGGGGTCACCCCCGTGTCACCCGCCAGAATCGGGGTCCCCCTGTGCCTTTGGGGTCATCCCCGTGTCACTCGCCGGGATCGGGGTCCCCCTGAGACATTGGGGTCCTTCTCGTGTCACCCACCGGGATCGGGGTCTCCCTGAGCCATCGGGGTCACCCCCGTGTCACCCGCCGGGATTGGGGTCCCCTTGTGCCATCAGGATCCCCCCCCGTGTCACTCACCAGGATTGGGGTCCTCCTGTGCCATCAGGGTCCCCCCCCCCGTGTCACCCACTAAGATTGGGGTCCCCTGGTGTCACTCACTGGGATCGGGGTCCTCCGGTGTCATCAGGGTCACCCCCGTGTCACTCACCAGAATCGGGGTCCCCCCTGTGCCGTCGGGGTCACCCCCGTGTCACCCACCAGGATCAGGGTCCCCCTGTGCAATTGGGGTCACCCCCGTGTCACCCGCCGGGATCGGGGTCCCCCTGAGTCATCGGGGTCCCCCCCGTGTCACTCACCAGGACTGGGGTCCCCCCTGTGCCATCGGGGTGCCTCTCAATGTCACCCCCTGAGGTCAGGGTCCCCTCATGTCACCCGCCAGGATCGGGGTCCCCCTGAGCCATGAGGGTCACCCCCGTGTCACTCACCAGAATCGGGGTCCCCCCTGTGCCGTCGGGGTCACCCCCGTGTCACCCACCAGGATCAGGTTCCCCCTGAGCCATGAGGGTCACCCCCGTGTCACCCATTAAGATCGGGGTCCCCTCGTGTCACTCACTGGGATTGGGGTCCCCCTGTGCCATCGGGGTCCCCCCCGTGTCACCCATCCCGATCGGGGTCCCCCTTTTTGTCACCCCCGGGTCCCCCCATGGGTGTCACCCCCCCCCCCTCCCACCACGACCCCCCCACTCTGGACCCCAAATTCTCCTCCATGGGGACCCCACGAGCCGGGAAAGGGGGGGGGGGAGACCCCCCAAAATCCCCTCTCCCATCCTTGGGGGTCCCTTTAGCCCCCCCCAAAATCCCCTCCCCAATGTCTGGGGGTCCCCATGTCCCCCCAAAATCCCCTCTCCCATCCCTGGGGATCCCTTTAGCCCCCCCAAAATCCCCTCCCCGACCTGGGGGAGCCCCGAATGCCCCCAAATCCCCTCTCCCATCCCTGGGGATCCCTTTAGCCCCCCCAAAACCCCTCCCCGAGCAATGGGGGGGGTCCCTGTGTCCCCCAAAATGTGGAGGGGTCCTTTTGTCCCCCCAAAAACCCCTCCACGATCTCTGGGGGTCCCCGAATCCCCCCAAAATCCCCTCTCCCACCTCTGGGGGTCCCTTTAGCCCCCCTAAAATCCCCTTCCCGAATTGGGGAGGTCTCCGTGTCCCCCCAAAATCCCCTCCCCGAGCAATGGGGGTCCCCGAATCCCCCCAAAAACCCCTCCCCGAAGTGGGGGGGGTCCCTTTAGCCCCCCCAAAATCCCCTCCCCGACCTGGGGGGTCCCCGAATCCCCCCCAAAACCCCTCCCCGAGCAATGGGGGGGGTCCCTGTGTCCCCCAAAATGTGGAGGGGTCCTTTTGTCCCCCCAAAATCCCCTCCCCGACCTGGGGGGTCCCCGAATCCCCCCCAAAACCCCCTCCCCCATCTCTGGGGGGGTCCCCCTGTCCCCCCCTCCCCCAGGGCGGGACCGGACCGTGTGACCGGGGGTGGCCCCACGTGGGAGGGGGGGGATGGGCGGAACCCTGGAGCGCCCCCCCTCCCCCCCCCCCTTTTTTGGGGGGGCGTGGCCATGCAAATGAGCGCCCCTTTTTCTGTCGCCGTCGCCGTCCCCTGCGCCTCGACCCCGGCGGTGCCCGAGCGTGGGGGGGACACCATGAGGGGGCTTGGGGACATCGCGGTTTTGGGGACCCTCCTGCTCCTGGCTGAGGCTCAGAGAAGTAAGTGGGGGGGTTTTCTTTTGGGGGTGCGGGGGGGCCTCGGAGCTCGATTTTTAGGGGTTTTTGGGGTGCGGAGCTCACCCTCGAAGGCGAATTCTGCATCTAAATAATCCCCCTTGGGGTGGTTTTGGGTCTCTGGCTGCGGTTTTGAGGTTCCTGGGATGGTTTTGGGGTCGCTGAGTTTGGTTTTGGGGTTCCTGGGGTTTTTTTGGGGTGCGGGGGGTGCTCAGATCCCGATTTTTAGGGGTTTTTGGGGTGCGGAACCCGCCTCAAAGGCGAATTCTGCACCCAAAGAATCCCCCTTGGGGTGGTTTGGGGTCTCTGGCTGTGGTTTTGGGGTTCCTGGGATGGTCTTGGGGTCTCTGGGTTTGGTTTTGAGGTTCCTGAAGTGGTTTTGGGGCCCCTTGGGATGGTTTTGGGGTTTCTGGGCTGTTTTTGGGGTGCGGGGAGGGCTCGGAGCCCGATTTTTAGGGGTTTTTGGGGTGCGGAGCTCCCCCCCGACACTGGGGGACTCCAATGGCACAGGGGGACCCCGATCCCGGTGAGTGACACGGGGGGACCCCGATGACACTGGGGGGGACCCCAATGGCACAAGGGGGGACCTGGCAGCCCCACGACACTGGGGACACGCGGCAGCCCCCCGGGACTGGGGACACCCCGACACCGGGGGGACAGGGGGGTCCCCTCCCCGGGCCCCCCCGACACTGGGGACACCCCGACACTGGGGGGACACTGGGGACACCCCGACCCTGCGGGGACTCTGGGGACACCCCGACCCTGGGGGGACACTGGGGACACCCCGACCCTGCGGGGACAGGGGGGTCCCCTCCCCGGGCCCCCGCCCGGTGCCGTCGCGCCCGGCTCAGCTGAGTGTCACATGAAAGGGCTTTGGGGCCATGTGACGGCTTTGCCCCGCGCGTGCCTCGGCCCCAGCCCCGTCACGCGGCCACGGGGTCCCCCCGAGGTCCCCCCGAGGTCCCCAGGGTCCCCCCAAGGTCACCAGGGTCGGGGGGGACCCCCCTGGACACCCCAAGGGTGGTGGGAGTGGGGAGGGGGCTGGGGGAGCGCTGGTGGAGGGGGATGTGGGGGGACATGGGGGACATGGGGGGACCTGGCAGTGTCCTGGGTTTGGGGACAAGGGGGGACCTGGCAATGTCCTGGGAGTTGGGGACAATGGGGACATGGGGGGACCTGGCAGTGTCCTGGGTTTGGGGACAAGGGGGGACCTGGCAGTGTCCTGGGTTTGGGGACAATGGGGACATGGGGGGACCTGGGAGTGTCCTGGGTTTGGGGACACGGCGGAGACGAGGGACATGGGGAACCTGACAATGTCCTGGGTTTGGGGACATGGGGGACATGAGGGACATGGGGGACATGGGGAACATGTGGGCCCTGGAAATGTCCTGGGTTTGGGGACATGGGGGACATGGGGGACATGAGGGACATGGGGTACCTGGCAATGTCCTGGGAGTTGGGGACATGGGGGACAGGGGGGACCTGGCAGTGTCCTGGGTTTGGGGACATGGGGGGACCTGGCAGTGTCCTGGGTTTGGGGACGTGAGGGACACGAGGGACATGGGGGGCCTGACAATGTCCAGGGAGCTGGGGACATGGGGGATGTGAGGGACATGGGGGACATGAGGAACATGTGGGACCTGGCAATGTCCTGGGTTTGGGGACATGGGGGACCTGACAATGTCCTGGGAGCTGGGGACATGGGGGACATGGGGGATATGGGGAGCATGTGGGACCTGGCAGTGTCCTGGGTTTGGGGACATGGGGTACCTGGCAATGTCCTGGGAGTTGGGGACAAGGGGGACATGTGGGGTCCCTTCAGTCCCCTGAGCGTGGGGGACATGGGGAAACCCGACAGCTCCCTGAGAGTTGGGGACACGGGGGACATGTGGGGACCTGGAAATGACCTGAGAGTGGGGGACAATGGGGACATGTGGGACTTGTCAGCCCCCTGAGAGTGGGGGACAATGGGGACATGTGGGACCTGAGAAACCCCTGAGAGTTGGGGACAATGAGGACACTGGGGACCCTTCAACCCCCTGAGAGTGAGGGACAGTGGGGACATGGGGGGACCTGGCAATGTCCTGAGAGTTGGGGACAATGGGGACAAGAAGACCTGGAAATGTCCTGGGAGCTGGGGACATGGGGGACTTGTCAGCCCCCTGAGATTTGGGGACAATGGGGACATGGGGGGGACGTGGAAATGATCTGAGAGTTGGGGACATGGGGGACAACGGGGACCCTTCATCCCCCTGAGATTTGGGGACATGTGGGACCTGGTAGTGTCCTGGGAGTTGGGGATCAATGGGGACATGTGGGGACCAGGAAATGATCTGAGAGTTGGGGACACGGGGGACACGTGGGACAACAGGGACCCTTCATCCCCCTGAGATTTGGGGACAATGGGGACCTGGAAATTATCTGAGAGTTGGGGACACGGGGGACAATGGGGACCCTCCATCCCCCTGAGATTTGGGGACAATGGGGACACAGGGGACATGTGGGGACCCTTCAGCCCCCTGAGATTTGGGGGACAATGGGAACAATGGGGACATGTGGGGACCTGGAAATGATCTGAGAGTTGGGGACATGGGGGACCTGTGGGACAACAGGGACCCTTCATCCCCCTGAGATTTGGGGACAATG
>JAVTVJ010006142.1:0-13396 GCA_034509425.1 Eopsaltria australis
TTCTCTCTCTGCTGATCCCTGCTCTCCTCACCTCCCCTGAAACCCCTCCGGGCAGAAACTTCTGCCAGATCCTGCTTTTCCCTTCATCCCTGCCTTCCTCCAAACCTGACACTTTTGTGGGATTTCTGCTTGCTTCTCATTTTCCCTTTCCCACGGATCCTCCTCTTCCTCCTGCTCCTTCCCTTGCCCTGCTGCATCCCCACAGGAGTTTCCTGCAAGGATGGTGTTTTTTTTTTTAGGAAAAATTCCTGTGAGAATATTCTTTAGGAAAAATTCTCCTAAGAATATTTTTAGGCAAGATTCTTGCAAGGATATTCTTTAGGAAAAATTCCTGCAAGGAGATTTTACAGGCAAATTTCCTGCAAGGGTGTTTTTTAGGAAAAAAATTCCTGTAAGGATATTTTTTAGGGGGGGAAAAAAAAGGGTTTTTTTTTTTTTGTAGATTCTTCTCTGTGGTGCCAGGGCTGGTTTGGATCTGGCAGCCCAGGGAAGCCTCCAGGTGTCCCGGGATCATCCCACATTTGCCCTCTAGCACCGTTATCCCTTCCAGGCTGAGCTTTTGGAGCCTTCTTTCCTTTCCTTGGAAACAGAGCAGGGAGGAAAACTGATCCCAGGATTAGGCTGATCCCTGCTAATGCCTCACCGGGATCAAGTGCCCTGGATTGCAAAGCCAGGGAAGCCCAGGAGAGGCAAAATCCCTTGTTTGGGTTACATGGGAATGTTTTCCTGGCAGGGCTGGGATTGGCCATTTCTTCCTCTTGTTCTGCCAGGAGGAGCCGGATGAACCCGGAGCCTTTTCCAGGGAGCTCTGCAGAAAAATGGGATGAGTGGAGCTTCTCCAGCTCTGAGAGGAGCTGGCAGCTGCTCCAGAGGCTGAAATCCTTGGGAAAAGCCTTTGTGATGTGGAAAGTGGGATAGGGATTCTTGCCTTCGGAAAAGCCTCTCTGATGTGGGAAGTGTGATCTGGATTCTTTCCTTTCACATCCCAAGCTGAGGGGCTTTTGTCCTGCAGTGCCTGTGGGGAATTCTTCACTGGCTCGGGATTTGGGTGGGATTTTGGGAAGGAATTTTTCCCTGTGAGGGTGGGGAGGCCCTGGAATAGAATTCCCAGAGAAGCTGTGGCTGCCCCTGGATCCCTGGCAGTGCCCAAGGCCAGGCTGGAGCAGCCTGGGACAGTGGGAGGTGTCCCTGCCATGGCAGGGGTGGCACTGGATGGGCTTTGAGGTCTCTCCAACCCAAACCATTCCAGGATTTTATGGCTCCTCTGCTCAGGATGGTGCCAAGAGCCAGAAACTCCCCAGGGCTGTTTGGTTTTCCAGCTGCAGCAGGAGGTTTGAAATGGAATATTTGGAATAAATCACAGCACTGGGTTGAGAGCATCCCACAATCCCTGCTGGATCCCACAGTCCCTGCTGGATCCCACAATCCCTGCTGGATCCCACTATCCCTGCTGGATCCCACAATCCCTGCTGGATCCCACTATCCCTGCTGGATCCCACTATCCCTGCTGGATCCCACAATCCCTGCTCCATCCCACAATCCCTGCTCCATCCCACTATCCCTGCTGGATCCCACATTCCCTGCCCCGTAGGATCAGAGCTTTTCCAGGCATCCAAGCTGCTGGGCTGTTCCTGCTGTGCCTGACCCCACACTTTGCTGTGGGTTCTGCTCTGGGGTCACCCCTGGCTGATTTGGGATCCGTGTCCTGCCCTGGGGCCTGGCCAAGCCCTGGATTTTAGGGCTGATTTGGGCTCTCCCTGCTCTGTTTCAGGGCTGATTCTGCTCTGGATTTCCCTGTCCTTGGCACTGCCTGGAATTCCCACCCAGGCTGGGATTTTAGGGCTGATTTGGGCTCTCCCTGCTCTGTTTTAGGCCTGGTTCTGCTCTGGATTTCCCTGTGCCCGTGGCACTGCCCAGAGTTAGAACCCCCTGTGGGATTTTAGGGCCGATTTGGGCTCTCCTTGTGCCGGTTTAGGGCTGGTTCTGCTCTGGATTTCTGGATTTCCCTGTCCTTGGCACTGCCTGGAATTCCCACCCAGGCTGGGGATTTTAGGGCTGATTTGGGCTCTCCCTGCTCTGTTTCAGGGCTGATTCTGCTCTGGATTTCTGGATTTCCCTGTGCCTGGGCCCTGCCTGGAGTCCCCTCCTCCTCGTCCCCCGAGCTCAGTCCCCCCCACGCTGCAGCTTCTCCCCTGTTCAGCTCAGCCCTTCCCCACGCACCATCTGCTGCCTTTCATTCCCAGGATTTGGGATCTCTGCTCCCATTAATTGTGGGTTTCCCACTCCACGAGTCCCTTTCCCACTCCTTATGGCCTTGCCCCTCTGTCAGAGCTATTTTTGTTCCTCCTACAGATGATTTAGAACGGGAATTATTCAAAAAGGGCTTTTCCCCTTGGAATTCTGCTTCCAAAGGGATCTTTGGGGAAGAGCAGAGCCAGGGCTGATTTTGTGGAGCTCCGTGGCTGGAGGGGACCCAGGCAGGAAATTCCCTGAGTTCCCACCCAGGCTGGGATTTTAGGGCTGATTTGGGCTCTCCCTGCTCTGTTTTAGGCCTGGTTCTGCTCTGGATTTCCCTGTGCCCGTGGCACTGCCCAGAGTTAGAACCCCTGGGATTTTAGGGCTGATTTGGACTCTCCTTGTGCCGGTTTAGGGCTGGTTCTGCTCTGGATTTCTGGATTTCCCTGTCCTTGGCACTGCCTGGAATTCCCACCCAGGCTGGGGATTTTAGGGCTGATTTGGGCTCTCCCTGCTCTGTTTCAGGGCTGATTCTGCTCTGGATTTCCCTGTCCTTGGCACTGCCTGCAATTCCCACCCAGGCTGGGATTTTAGGGCTGTTTTGGGCTCTCCCTGTGCTGTTTTAGGGCTGATTCTGCTCTGGATTGCTGGGTTTCCCTGTGCCCGTGGCACTGCCTGGAGACAGGACCCACTGTGGGATTTTAGGGCTGTTTTGGGCTCTCCCTGCTCCGTTTTAGGGCTGGTTCTGCCCTGCATTTCCCCTGTCCTTGGCACCAGCCTTGGCTCCAGGCTCTGAGTGTTCCAGCTCAGGGCTCAGGGCTGGGAATGTTGTGATTTTCCCGGGTAGTGCTGCTTTTCCTGGTGTTTCCAAGGCAACTGGGGATTCACAGGGCCAGGAACACACCCAGGGTCCCCTTCCCCTGGCAGCTCCTCGCTGGGGACACAGGGACATTTCCCACCTGCTGGAATGCTCACCTGAGTCCCTCCTTGGAGGCTCTAAAATCCCTCCAGGTTTGCTTTTGTCCTCTGAACATTCCCCCCACCCCTTGCATGAGGCTACAAAAACCCCCCAAAATCAGGATTTTAAACCAAGAGGGGAAAAAAAAATACTGAGGCTTTGGTGCTTTCCGAAAAGAAGGGTTTTTTTTTTCTTCCCCTGGGAAGGCTTTTCAGCTGTTTACCTTGGGGTTTATGGGATTAAGGGTATTTAAAATTATGGGATTAGCTGTGATACACAATAATCTGCAAGGTAGGAATTCCACAATAATCTGCAAGGTAGGAATGTTCTCATGGAATTTGGGTATCCTTGTGCTGTCCCTACGGGAATTGTGCTGGTTCTGGGGCACAAAAAGAGGGGAGAGGAGTCAGGTCCGGGTTTAGCTCAGCTCCTGGGGGATTTATGGGGTTTGGGTCTTCTGGAATCACTGGTTTTTCCCTGTCCCTCCCTGGTTTTTCCCAGTTCCTCCCTGGTTTTCCCTGTTCCTCACTGGTTTTTCCCTGTTCCTCACTCATTTTCCCTGGATCTCACTGGTTTTTCCCTGTCCCTCCCTGGTTTTTCCCTGTCCCTCCCTGGTTTTTCCCTGTCCCTCACTGGTTTTCCCTGTTCCTCACTGGTTTTCCCTGTCCCTCACTGGTTTTTCCCTGCTGTTTCAGAGGGCCTGGCAGTGGGAGTTGGATTCGGGGCCATTGGAAAATCCGCGTCCGCCACATTCCAAAGCGCCAGGTGAGACCCAGATCCCGATTTCTGTGTGTTCCTTTGCCTCTGGAGCTTGGCTGTGCCATTCCAGGGGGTTGGAGATCCAGGGATGGATGAGCCTTGCCTGGAAGCACAGGGGTGGCAGAGGGAGGGGAAGGAATTCCTGCTGCTGCTGCTGCATTTCCCACTCTGCTCCCCAGATGTGAGGAAAGGTTTGTGTTGTTGATGGCTCCGTGTTTTTCCCTCTCTGGGATTCCTGGAGCTGGGCAGGAGGCAGCTGAGCGTCCCAGGGGGTGCTGCTGCCTCTCAGGAGGGATTTTGGGGTGTTCATCCCTCTCCTTTCTCCCTGTGGAATGTCCCTGGGGATGCTCAGCTCAGCGCTGGCAGCTGAGGGAGGGCAGGGAAAAGGGATGGGACTGGAAGGTGGAAATGAGTGAAGTCTCAGCCTGGAAAATCCCTTTCCTTGGATTCCATGGCTCCTGCCTGGTTTCTCCATGGCTCCCTGCAGGATTCCTTCATCTCCTCCTCCTCCTCCTATCCCACCTGAGCTGGGAGCAGCCCTGGTTCTGCTCCTCACGGATCCCTGGCACAGGGAAATGCCAGGATTTTCCCTGGAAGTGGGTGGGAGCAGCTGCTGGGGAGCATCTGGTGGCTTTGTCCCCCATCCCTGCCAAGCAGGGCCGCAGGATTCTGGAATTGGTGGCACTGGAGGCTCTCAGTGCTCTTGGCATCGCAGAATTCCTGAGTACTGGTATTCCTGCTCCAGCTGCTCCTGGCAGTGCTCCCGGGAAAACCCTTCTGTGACCTCGGGGGGAGCACCCAGCTCCTCCAAACTCCGGGATTTTGGGCACTCAGGATGATTCCTGCCCCTCCAAGGAGCAGGTGACAGCACCCACTGCCGCCGGCAGAGCTGGGACCGGGCTGGAGAAATGGGAGAGAGGGATAAATGTGGAGCGGAGCTGGAGGAGCTGCCGAGGCTTTGGGAGAGCTGCTGGCACCTCTCGGTGGCCGCCGAGCAAAGCGCACCTCCCTGCCCGGGCTCTCCGGGAGCTTTATCCTCCTCCTCCTCCTTGGAATTCACACCTGCTGTTACGGCTCAGGCACCTCGTTCCTAAGGAGAACGGGATTAAAGCGGATTTTAGAGAGAAATTCCTCCCTGCGAGGGTGGGGAGGGGCTGGGATGGAATTCCCAGAGAGGCTGTGGCTGCCCCTGGATCTCTGGGAATGTCCCAGGCCAGGTTGGAGCAGCCTGGGATAGGGGGAGGGTTGATCTTTGAGGTCCCTTCCCACCCAAACCGTTTCGCGATTCCTGATGAGGGATCCGTGGGATCCCAGGGCTGGTTTGGGACCCATCCAGGCTGATTTTGGACTTCTCCAGCCCCACAAAGCTGTTCCCCAAAAAGACCCATCCCAAACCTTCCATCCCCAATTCCCTGTCCCATCCCTGGCTTGCCCCAGCTCCCAGTGAGAAAAGCAGGATATTCCAGCTTTTCCCTAACCTTCAGGAATAAAAGGCTCTTCATAAAGCCAGGGAGGCTCTGGAGATGCTGGAACAAAAGGAGTTTTTCCCCCTCAGCTGCTCCCTGGAAGCTGGGGAGGCACAAGCAGCTGCTGCTTTCTCCGGATTTCCAAGGGCATTAATCACGGGAGATGAAAGGTGGCATCTGGAGCTGCGAAATACAATGCAAATTCTGCCAGCTGCACAGGGGACAGGGCCATCCCCTGCCACCAGAGTGTCACTGTCACTGTCACCTCGGGGCAGCTGGAGAGCGATCGGGGGTCTCCAGCAGGATTTGAGGTGTTCTGGAGGTTTAAAAAAGAGCTGGGGTTGTATTTAATGGGAGAGGCAGTGCTGGATATGGGCACATCCAGAGGGAAAATTGTGCCTTGGATATGGCTCTGAGGGGACACTGGGGACACGGCTCTGAGGGGACCCTGAGCCAGGATCCCCCTCACATCCATTCCTTTGGAATAACATTTAAAGGAGCAGCTCCGTGCCTCAGTTTCCCTCCTCCCTCCCACTTTTCCGCCCTGCCAGCTCCGGGCTGAGCCTCTCGGGAAGGATTCCTGCAAACCTGGGGCCTCCCCGCCCTCCCAGGGAACAATCCCTTCCCGAGATCTCTTTGGATGGGGTTAATCCCTGTTCTGGCACTTTGCAGGGATCCCAAAGGGTTTTTCCAACGCTGAGGATTTTCCCTGTCCTGGCGGGCTCCGGGGGTGTGAGCAGAGCACGGGCAGCCCCGCAGAGCTGGTCCCAGGCGGGGGCACATCCCGGGATCTGCTCCAAGCCCAGAAATCATAACTAGGAAGGAGGGAACCTCACCTTTAACACACCCGCTGCTTTGATGTGCTGGGTCAGCTCCGCCATCCCGAGGCTCCTGCGGGATCCCGGGATGCTCCATCCCGCCCCTCTCCCGGCCCTGCGCGTTTCTTTGCTGCCACCGGGCGTGCAGGCGCTGTTCCTGCGGCCGGGATCCTCCGGGAGCTGGGGCTGGAGCAGCCGGGATTTTCATCTGTGGGGAGAACCCATGGAGAAGCTGAGCCTGGACACAGGGAATGGGAATGGAAATGGAATGGGGATGGGGATGGGAATTGAAATGGCAATGGGAATGGAATTGGGAATGGGAATGGAAATGGAATTGGGAGTGGGAATAGAGTTGGGAATGGGAATGGAATTGGGAATGGGAATGGAATTGGGAATGGGAATGGAATTGGGAATGGGAATGGCTCCCCACTGCCAGCGGGGCTGGGTTCGTGGGATACTGGGAAGGAATTGTTCCCTGGGAGGGGCTGGGATGGAATTCCCAGAGAAGCTGGGGCTGCCCCATCCCTGGAAGTGTCCAAGGGCAGCTTGGATGGGTTTGGAGCAGCCTGGGACAGTGGCAGGTGCCCCTTTTGGAGTGTTTTCCATAGGGGCTGAGCTGCTCCTGCCCCGCTCCCTGCAGGGATGGGAATATTGGGAATTTCCACGGGGTGGAAACAGCAGCTCAGGACAGGAGAGGAGCCAGAGCCAGGGCAGTGCCAGGGCGTGCCCAGGAGGGGAAGGCTCCCTCCAGATGGGAACGGGGAAGGCAGGAGCTGCTCCTGGCCGCATTCCAGGCAGGAAGGTAAAGAGAAGGGCAGCCATGGCTTAAAAAAGCTGCTCTGCCTCCCTCCCTCCCCCTGTGCTCCCTCTGAACCGCGGGGGAGGGAGGGAGGGAGGGAGGGATCCTTCCCTCCCCTCCTTGTGTGGCTGCTTTAACAGGAACCAGATGGGCAGGGAGGGGACAGGGAGGGGACAGACAGAGGGACAGGCTGGGGATGGGTGGGGGACAGGCAGGGGGACAGACAGAGAGACAGGCAGGGGGACAGGCAGGGGGACAGATGGGACAGGCAGGGGGACACACAGGACAGGCAGGGGATGGGCAGGGAATGGGTCAGGGACAGACAGAGGGGCAGGAAGGGGACAGGCAGAGCACAGGCAAGGGACAGGGGGACAGGCAGCTCATCCCCGTGCTGGAGGTGAGCACACAAAACCCAAATCCATTTTCTTGCTGCTTCCTGAGGAATTTTTCTCTTTTCTGTCAAGGAGAAATTCACCACAAAATGAATTTCCTCTGCTGGGATTGCAGGAGCTCAGCAGCGTGCCTGGGTTGTGCTGCAGAATGAACAGAAAACTGCTGGAAAAAATCTGTGCCAGGGAATTTGCTTTGAACAAGAGAAAGATTTGGGAATGTGTTGGAGGAGGTGGAGGATGAGGTGAGCAGTGCCTGGATCCTGGCTGGCTGATTTTGGGCAGGAAAAGGGAATCTGGTGCACAATCAACCTGGAACCAGCTGGATTTCTCTGCCTGGGTGATTTCCTCCCCCATCAGGAATCACAGCTCTGTGTTTCCAGCAGGTGGGATGGATGTTCCCTGCACCCCTGGCTGATTCTCTGGCTGGTTTTGCTCTGGTTGAGCTGTTCTCCAGCTGGGATGGGGAGGCTGAGCTCCAGGGATGCTTTTCCAGTGCGAATTTCTCCGTGTGGGTGCAGCTCCCCACAGCCTTGGGGTTCTTTCAGTATCACTTGTGGGTCTGATTTGAAATATTTGATCACAGGCTGTTGTTTGTGGGTATAATTTACAATGGGAAATATTTGCTCCAAGGTTGTTGTTAAAGCTGAAAATGGAGCCTGGGGAATGCCAAACCCGGGATTTTCAGTGCATTTTTTGCTTGGATCTTGGGAAGTTCCCTGGGGCACCTTCCCTGCTCTCCTGGCATGGACAGGGCACAGCTGCTTCTCCACTTCCATCCCGAACAAAGCTGGCTCAGGACAGCGAGGGCCTGGCTGTTCCAGGGAACAACTTGGCTGCTTGCAGGCAAAAAAACCCTGCAAGTCTGACTCAGACTGAGAGATTGGGATGGAGCAGGGATGGGTTTTCTGCTCTCTCCCTGCCCAAAAGCACATGGAGTTTTTCTTTCCAGGCCATCCCTGTTCCAGGGTAGGAGGCTCCTGTCCCTGTGGATGGGATGCAGAGGAGTTTGGGGTGACAATTCCCATCCTGGGGTGCTGCTCCCCTCCCAGCTGACACATCCATATTCCCATCCCACTCCTCTCCACAAATTTGGGACACAAATCCTGGAGCCACAGCATTCCCAGGTATGCCTTTTTCCCTGGAAAAGCCCCTGCCAGGGGGCTGCTCTTCCCAAGATTCAAATCAGTGAAGCCAATCTGGAGTGAAATGCCATGAATTCCGTGGAGCAAAGGAGACACAAAGGGCTGGAAGTTTGGGAAGCAAAGTGAGGTGTTTTGTGAAGCCATGGGTGCTCTGGGCACCAGGTCCCTGTTGGGTACAGAGAATTTGGGCAGCTTGAAGGTGCTGCAGGCAAATTTTGGGCAGAGCTCTGCCTTAGGATGGAGCTGAGTGTGGATTTTGTGGGGTGGCCTGGTTACAGCAGAGGGGTTTGGGGGGGCTTTACCCCCTGGGACCCCCTCAGCTCCCTCTGTCCCTGGGCTGGGATCTTCCCAGGAAAGCTGCATCTGCCCCTGATGAGCTTTCCTCCCCTGAACCCCGAGCTCCTGGGGCAGGGCTGGATCCCATCACCCCAGTCCCAGGCAGGGCTTTGCTGCCCCCCTCTCTGTGGGGTTTGCTCCAGCTCTGATCCTGGCTCTCCATGGATGCAGGAAAGGGGAGATTGAGATGGATGGAGCAGTGTTAACCTTGATTTTCCCAGCTCATCCTGCTTTGGGTGCCATCCCCATCCTCAATTCCCTCCATGAAATCTCCTCTGGGACAGCTGGGGAGGGAGCAGGAACGAGCAGGGAAGTGCTGGAAACAGGAATATTCCCCCCCCTGGATGATGCTGGGGATGTTTCCTCCAGCACGGCACAATGGCTCCCATTCATCCTCCCTTTGCTGGGAATGCTGGCCTTGTTTGGATCTGTTGTGCCCACGGATTGTTTCCTGTCCAGCTCTGGTGCAACAGACAGCAGAGAGAGGCTTGGGGCTCGCAGGCAGGCTCTGAGGAGGGCTTGGAAAATATTATTCCATGGGACAGCCTGTGCCTCCCACGCTGTGTCTCTCAGGCTGGGAAAATAAAATAGAAAAAAAAAGGGTTTGATTAATGTAGGGAGATTGAAACCAGGCAAAAATTTTATCCTGTGTTTCCTCGGGATGAATGGGAACCATTGTGGTCTGGGAGGCAGCAGAAGACACAGAATCCCACAGAAGGGGGATTTTCTCTCTCACACTCTTGGGGTTTTCTCTCTCAGACTCCTGGGGTTTTCTCTCTCACACTCCTGGGATTTTCTCTCTCACACTCATGGGATTTTCTCTCTCAAACTCCTGGGGTTTTCTCTCTCACACTCCTGGGATTTTCTCTCTCACACTCGTGGGATTTTCTCTCTTCTGCTGGGGAATGGATCCACTGGAGCTCAGAGAGAAGAAGGATCCAAATGTGGGATTGGATCTCGACCTCCATCAGATCACAGGAACACCTCAAGGAAAATCCCACCCAGAGCTGAAGGGGATTTCCACCTTTCCCTGGATCCCAGAGAAATGGGAGTGGAACAAAGCCCAGCACCACCCCTGGGCACGAAACAGAGCGGGAAGGTGCTCATTAAACACCTTTTAATTAGCCTGGCCTGCAGGGAGGTGTTTATCAGGGAGCTGGGGAGGTTCCTGCAGGGCTTTTCTGTGGGGATGGAGGGTGGGGATGGCCCCGGGGGTGTTTCCAGCTCGGCTCCGGGAGGTTTGGAGAGCCCCAGACCAGGGCTGAGGCTCCTGAGCTGCATTTCCCTCCCACCCAGCAGCGATGGGTGAAGGGATGGCCCCAATTCCCGCAGGATGAGCTTCTCCAGGACCTCTCCACAAAGATCCCTCCTCCCGAAAATTCTCCTTTTGCTCCCTGAGCACCTTCAAACGAAAGGGAGCAAAGCAGGGCAAGGCAAAACCATTATCCCTGATTTTCTTCTGCAGGTGATGCCCAACAAAAGCCACTTTGAACCCGGGGCAGCTCCAGGGCCCAGCTCCTCCTGCTTTGGTTTAAAAATAACCCCTGGAAAAGGGAACAAGTTGGAATGAAGACACTGGGAGAGGAGCCAGGGCCATAATGGGCCCTTTCAGAGCTGCAGCTGGCAGGGAATTGTTCAGTTCCAGGTGTGCAGGAATTGTTGAGTTCCAGGTTTGCAGGAATTGTTCAGTTCCAGGTTTGCAGGAATTGTTCAGTTCCAGGTTTACAGGGAATTGTTGAGTTCCAGGTTTGCAGGAATTGCTGAATTCCAGGTCTGCAGGAATTGTTCAGTTCCAGGTTTGCAGGAATTGCTGAGTTCCAGGTTTGCAGGAATTGTTGAGTTCCAGGTTTACAGGGAATTGTTGAGTTCCAGGTTTACAGGGAATTGTTCAGTTCCAGTTTTACAGGAATTGTTCAGTTCCAGTTTTACAGGAATTGTTCAGTTCCAGGTTTGCAGGGAATTGTTCAGTTCCAGGTTTGCAGGAATTGCTGAATTCCAGGTTTGCAGGAATTGTTCAGTTCCAGGTTTGCAGGAATTGCTGAATTCCAGGTTTGCAGGAATTGTTCAGTTCCAGTTTTACAGGAATTGTTCAGTTCCAGGGTTGCAGGAATTGTTCAGTTCCAGGTTTGCAGGGAATTGTTCAGTTCCAGGTTTACAGGAATTGTTCAGTTCCAGGTTTGCAGGAGCTGCTCCGCTGCTTCCACCCTCCCCTGGTGCGGGACAGGGATCATTCCAGCGCTTGGAATTTTGCTCTCAGCTGATGATTCCCAGCAGGATGGGAATTCCCAGCCCCTGGGTGCCCCCCTGGTACAGCAGCCCTGCCTTGGGATGGTTCCTGAGGGCATCTGGGAGAGGATGAGGGAAAAACATCTCTGGTTTTATCATTCATCCCTGTTTTTTTCACTCATCCCTGTTTTTGTCACTCATCCCTGTTTTTTTCACTCATCCCTGTTTTTTTTCACTCATCCCTGTTTTTTTCACTCATCCCTGTTTTTGTCACTCATCCCTGTTTTTGTCACTCATCCCTGTTTTTGTCACTCATCCCTATTTCTACCCACATCCCTGATTTTATCTCTATATCCAGCTGGGCTTTGATTTCCTGTGGATTCTTCCCACCCTTTACCAGGCAGGAAAATCAGGTTTATTCACCACACTCACCCTCCTTCCCTTACTTTTATTTCCTGTAAGGAATGGGGCCGCGTGATCCAGGCAATAAATCCCTAAAAACCACCCCTTAAAGCACTCCCCCACCCCAGCACGTCCTTCCCACTGAGATTTCATGGCAAATCAAACGATTTCCAACGTGAAATGTGCTCCCAGTTTGAAGATTGAGACCAAAAGGCGAAAATTGGTGGTTTTTTCATGGAGCCATCAACATTAATTGGGAGTTTTTATATGTGGAGAGCAGAACCCCAGCCCTGCTTTTAGACCACCCAGCATCTGTGGGTGTCTGATTTAAAAAAAAAAAAATACATTTAATAACCTTTATAAAGTTCTGTATCTCCCTGCAGCTCCAGCCCTGCCCCAGATCAATTGAACCTTGTTAAACCCCACTTTCTTGAGGGCTGAGCCACTATGAATATGTAAAAATTGAAATGATTCGCAGGCTGGTGCTGTTTAAAATAGAATTAACGAGGTCTCACGTGAGAGTTGTCTTAAGGTGTTTCAAAATAGGGGTGGAAGGGTTTAAGTGAAACCTCCTGGTGCTGGCTGGAGTTGGGAGGTGCTGCCAGGGAAGGTTTCTGCTGGAAAATGCAGGAATTCCTGTCAGGAATCAGCTCTGGCCAGGTGGGAGCTCCCACAGATTGGGATTTTTAGGATTGTTGCAGATCTCTTGGAGCAGTTTGGGGGGCATTCCTTGGAGCTGGGGCTCTGCAGGGTTTGGGGTGGCCTTGGGAAGATGCTGGCAATATTTGGGATATCTCATGTTGATCCCTTTCCTTGGGAAGGTGCTGGCAATATTTGGGATATCTCATGTTGATCCCTTTCCTTGGAAAGGTGCTGGCAATATTTGGGATATCTCATGTTGATCCCTTTCCTTGGGAAGATGCTGGCAATATTTGGGATATCTCATGTTGATCCCTTTCCTTGGGAAGGTGCTGGCAATATTTGGGATATCTCATGTTGATCCCTTTCCTTGGGAAGGTGCTGGCAATATTTGGGATATCTCATGTTGATCCCTTTCCTTGGGAAGATGCTGGCAATATTTGGGATATCTCATGTTGATCCCTTTCCTTGGGAAGGTGCTGGCAATATTTGGGATATCTCATGTTGATCCCTTTCCTTGGGCAGGATTCAGCCCAGTAACGAGAACGGGGTGGGGGTGACCCTGAGAAGGGACAGTCCTGGTGTTTTATCCATTCGTGACCTGTCCAGGGCCAGGATAATTGGAGCAACCTGGGATAGGGGGAGGTGTCCCTGTCCATGGAACTGGATGAATTTTAAGGTCCTTCCCAACCCAAACCATTCCATGATTTTGTGGTTTATGAGCATCTTTTATGGTTTACGAGCGTCTGTGAACTCTCAATCTCAGTAACCCAGGATCTGTCCGTGCACTGGAGCTTTGTGGGAGCAGGACCAGGCCAATTCCACCTCCTGCAAGGCAGATTTTTTAGGAAGCGCCTCCAGGGCTTCATCTCCTGCTCGTTTGGAGAGCTGGAGCCTGGCAAGGCTTGGCTTATCCTGGCCAAATCCTGAGCTCCCAGACCAAATTCCTGCTCTTGGAGAAGGTGCTGAGGCTCCCTGAGCTTTTCCTGCTGCTCAGAGAGGTCAAAGCACGGCAGGAGGAGCTCCTGAAATGTGGCTTTGTGCTTCCCACAGCAGGGCAGAGCTGAACCTTCACCCCGTGCCTGGGGCTGACTCAGAAATCAAACAGCTCCTGAAATAACCAGGCAGATAAGGAGCAAGGCTTGAACCCTCCAGAGGAATAAACAAATAAATCCTGAAACAATGGGATCCATCCATGGCATTCAGTGGGAATTCCTGACAGGG
>JAVTVJ010006150.1:0-28167 GCA_034509425.1 Eopsaltria australis
GGATGGATTTGTGAAAAAAATGCCCCAATTGGGCGGAAAAGTCAGTGTTGGGTGGAAAGGTCAATGTTCAACATCAATGGGACAAATTTTGAGATAAAAACGCCCCCGTTGGACCAAACCCCAACATTTTGGTCAATGGGAATGAATTTTTGGGATAAAAATGCTCCAATTGGGTAGAAAATTAAACGTCGGGCTTCAATGAAGATGGATTTGTGATAAAAATGCCCCAATTGGGCGGAAAAGTCAGTGTTGGGTGGAAAATTCAATGTTCAACATCAATGGGACAAATTTTGAGATAAAAACGGCCCCGTTGGACCAAACCCCAAGATTTTGGTCAATGGGAATGAATTTTGGGATAAAAACGTCCCAATTGGGTGAAAAAGTAAACGTTGGATGGAAAAGTCAAGGTTGGAACTCGACAGGGATGAGTTTTGGGATAAAAACGCTCCAATTGGACAGAAAAGTCAACTTTGAGTGGATAAGCCAATATTGGACTTCAATGGGGACAAATTTTAGGATAAAAACGCCCCAATTGGGTAGAAAAGTCAACGTCGGACATCACCGAGGATGGATTTGGAATAAAAACACCCAGTTGGGTGGAAAAGCCAACGCTGGGCCTCAAGGGGGATGGATTTTTGGATAAAAACACCCAGTTGGGTGGAAAAGTCAAGATTCAACATCAATGGGACAAATTTCGGGATAAAAACGCTCCCTTTGGACCAAACCCCAAGATTTTGGTCAATGGGGAAGAAATTTGGGGTAAAAACTCCCTAATTGTATGGAAAAGTCAATGTTGGACCTCAATGGGGATGAATTTGGGGTAAAAAGGCCCAGTTGGGTGGAAAAGCCAATGTTGGGTGGAAAAGTCAAGGTTCAACATCAATGGGACAAATTCTGGGATAAAAACGCCCCCGTTGGATCAAAACCCACGACTTTGGTCAATGGGGATGAATTTTTGGATAAAAATGCTCCAATTGGGTAGAAAATTAAACGTCGGGCTTCAATGAGGATGGATTTGTGATGAAAAATGCCCCAATTGGGTGGAAAAGTCAGTGTTGGGTGGAAAATTCAATGTTCAACATCAATGGGAAAAATTTTGAGATAAAAACGCCCCCGTTGGACCAAACCCCAAGATTTTGGCCAATGGGGATGAATTTTGGGATAAAAACCTCCCAATTGGGTGAAAATGTCAACGCTGGATGGAAAAGTCAAGGTTGGATCTCAACAGGGATGAGTTTTGGGATAAAAACGCTCCAATTGGACAGAAAAGTCAACTTTGGGTGGAAAAGCCAATATTGGACTTCAATGGGGACAAATTTTAGGATAAAAACACCCCAATTGGGTAGAAAAGTCAACGTCGGACATCAACGAGGATGGATTTGGAAAAAAAATGCCCAGTTGGGTGGAAAAGCCAACGCTGGGCCTCAAGGGGGATGGATTTTTGGATAAAAACACCCAGTTGGGTGGAAAAGTCCAGATTCAACATCAATGGGACAAATTTCGGGATAAAAACGCTCCCTTTGGACCAAACCCCAAGATTTTGGTCAATGGGGAAGAATTTTGGGGTAAAAACTCCCGAATTGTATGGAAAAGTCAATGTTGGACCTCAATGGGGATGAATGTGGGGTAAAAAGGCCCAGTTGGGTGGAAAAGCCAATGTGGGGTGGAAAAGTCAAGGTTCAACATCAATGGGACAAATTTTGGGATAAAAACGCCCCCGTTGGATCAAAACCCACGACTTTGGTCAATGGGGATGAATTTTGGGATAAAAACGCTCCATTTGGATAGAAAAGTCAAAGTTGGGCATCAATGACGATGGATTTGTGATAAAAATGCCCCAATTGGGTGGAAAAGTCAGTGTTGGGTGGAAAGGTCAATGTTCAACATCAATGGGACAAATTTTGCGATAAAAACGCCCCCGTTGGACCAAACCCCAAGATTTTGGTCAATGGGGATGAATTTTGAGATAAAAACGCTCCATTTGGGTAAAAAAGTCAACGTTGGATGGAAAAGTCAAGGTTGGATCTCAACAGGGATGAGTTTTGGGATAAAAGCGCTCCAATTGGACGGAAAATTCAACATTGGGTGGAAAAGCCAATATTGGACTTCAATGGGGACAAATTTTGGGATAAAAACGCCCCCGTAGGACCAAACCCCAACATTTTGGTCAAAGGGGAAGAATTTTGGGGTAAAAATGCTCCAATTGGGTAGAAAAGTCAAGGTTGGAAATCAACAAGAATGAATTTCGGGTAAAAAGGCCCAGTTGGGTGGGAAAGCCAATGTTGGGTGGAAAAGTCATAGTTCAATGTCAATGGGAAAAATTTTGGGATAAAAACGCTCGCTTTGGACCAAACCCCAAGATTTTGGTCAATGGGGAAGAATTTTGGGGTAAAACCTCCCTAATTGTATGGAAAAGTCAATGTTGGACCTCAATGGGGATGAATTTGGGGTAAAAAGGCCCAGTTGGGTGGAAAAGCCAATGTTGGGTGGAAAAGTCAAGGTTCAACATCAATGGGACAAATTTTGGGATAAAAACGCCCCCGTTGGATCAAAACCGACGACTTTGGAAAATGGGGATGAATTTTTGGGATAAAATGCTCGCAATTGGGTTAGACAATTAAACGTCGAGCTTCAATGGGGGGGGGAGGATGGATTTGTTGATAAAATGCCCCAATTGGGTGGAAAAGTCAGTGTTGGGTGGAAAATTCAATGTTCAACACAATCAATGGGGGGAAAAATTTGAGATAAAAACGCCCCCGTTGGACCAAACCCCAAGATTTTGGTAAATTGGGGATGAATTTTGGGATAAAACGTCCAATTGGGTGAAAAAGTAAACGTTGGAGTGGAATCAGGTTGGATCTCACAGGGATGAGTTTTTTGGGATAAAAACGCTCCAATTGGGACGGATAAAAGTCAACTTTGGGTGGAAAACTTAATATTGGACTTCAATGGGGACAAATTTTAGAATAAAAACACCCCAATTGGGTAGAAAAGTCAACGTCTAACGTCAACGAGGATGGATTTGGAATAAAAATGCCCAGTTGGGTGGAAAAGCCAATGATGGGCCTCAAGGGGGATGGATTTTTGGATAAAAACACCCAGTTGGGTGGACAAGTCAAGATTCAACATCAATGGGACAAATTTCGGGATAAAAACGCTCCCTTTGGACCAAACCCCAAGATTTTGGTCAATGGGGAAGAATTTTGGGGTAAAAACTCCCTAATTGTATGGAAAAGTCAATGTTGGACCTCAATGGGGATGAATTTGGGGTAAAAAGGCCCAGTTGGGTGGAAAAGCCAATGTTGGGTGGAAAAGTCAAGGTTCAACATCAATGGGACAAATTTTGGGATAAAAACGCCGCCGTTGGATCAAAACCCACGACTTTGGTCAATGAAGATGAATTTTGGGATTAAAATGCTCCAATTGGGTAGAAAAGTCAACGTTAAGTTTAGGAGGATGGATTTGTGATAAAAATGCCCCAATTAGGAGGAAAAGTCAGTGTTGGACGGAAAGGTCAATGTTCAACATCAATGGGAAAAATTTTGAGATAAAAACGCCCCCGTTGGACCAAACCCCGAGATTTTGGTCAATGGGGATGAATTTTGGGATAAAAACGCTCCATTTGGGTGGAAAAGTCAACGCTGGATGGAAAAAACCAAGGTTGGATCTCAACAGGGATGAGTTTTGGGATAAAAACGATCCAATTGGAAGGAAAAGTCAAAACGGTTGGGGGGTTGGGGAAAAAGTCCCCCCCCCAATATTGGGACCTCAAACGGGGACAAATTTTGGGATAAAAACGCTCCCGTTGGACCAAACCGGAAGAGTTTGGTCAATGGGGATTAATTTTTGGGATAAAAACGTCCCAATTGGGTGAAAAAGACAACGTTGGATGGAAAAGTCAAGGTTGGAACTCGACAGGGATGAGTTTTGTGATAAAAACGCTCCAATTTGACGGAAAAGTCAACTTTGGGTGGAAAAGCCAATATTGAATTTCAATGGGGACAAATTTTAGGATAAAAACGCCCCAATTGGGTAGAAAAGTCAACGTCGGACATCAACGAGGATGGATTTGGAATAAAAATGCCCAGTTGGGTGGAAAAGCCAACGCTTGGCCTCAAGGGGGATGGATTTTTGGATAAAAACACCCAGTTGGGTGGAAAAGTCAAGATTCAACATCAATGGGACAAATTTCGGGATAAAAACGCTCCCTTTGGACCAAACCCCAAGATTTTGGTCAATGGGGAAGAATTTTGGGGTAAAAACTCCCTAATTGTATGGAAAAGTCAATGTTGGACCTCAATGGGGATGAATTTGGGGTAAAAAGGCCCAGTTGGGTGGAAAGCCAATGTTGGGTGGAAAAGTCAAGGTTCAACATCAATGGGACAAATTTTGGGATAAAAACGCCCCCGTTGGATCAAAACCCACGACTTTGGCCAATGGGGATGAATTTGGGGATAAAAATGCTCCAATTGGGTAGAAAAGTCAAAGTTGGGCATCAATGAGGATGGATTGTGATAAAAATGCCCCAATTGGGTGGAAAAGTCATTGTTGGGTGGAAAAGTCAATGTTCAATATCAATGGGACAAATTTTGAGATAAAAACGCCCCCGTTGGACCAAACCCCAACACTTTGGACAATGGGGATGAATTTTGGGATAAAACACGCTCCAATTGGTGAAAAAGTGAACGTTGGAATGGAAAAGTCAAGGTTGGATCTCACAGGGATGAATTTTGGGATAAAAGCGCTCCAATTGGACGGAAAATTCAACATTGGTTGGAAAAGTCAAGGTTCAACATCAATGGGACAAATTTTGGGATAAAAACGCCCCCGTTGGATCAAAACCCACGACTTTGGTCAATGGGGATGAATTTTGGGGTAAAAAAGCTCCAATTGGGTAGAAAAGTCAAGGTTGGAAATCAACAAGAATGAATTTTTGGTAAAAAGGCCCTGTTGGGTGGGAAAGCCAATGTTGGGTGGAAAAGTCATAGTTCAATGTCAAAGGGAAAAATTTTGGGATAAAAACGCTCGCTTTGGACCAAACCCTAAGATTTTGGTCAATGGGGAAGAATTTTGGGGTAAAAACTCCCTAATTGTATGGAAAAGTCAAAGTTGGACCTCAATGGGGATGAATTTGGGGTAAAAAGGCCCAGTTGGGTGGAAAAGTCAATGTTGGGTGGAAAAGATAAGGTTCAACATCAATGGGACAAATTTTGGGACAAAAACGCGCCCTTCCGTTTTGGAGACCAAAAACCCCAAGATTTTGGTATGGGGAATGAATTTTTGGAAACGTCCAATTGGGTGAAAAAGTAACGTGTGGATGGAAAAGTCAAGGTTGGATCTCAAAGGGAATGAAGTTTTTGGGATAAAAAACGCTCGCAATTGGACGGAAAGTCACTTTGGGTGGAAAAGCCAATATTGGACCTTCATGGGGACAAATTTAGATAAAGAACGGCCCGCATTGTTAGAAAAGTCAACGTCGGACATCCAACGAGGATGGATTTGGAATAAAAATGCCGCAGTTGGTTGGAAAGCCACGGTGGGCCTCAAGGGGATGGATTTTTGGATAAAAACACCCAGTTGGGTGGAAAAGTCAAGATTCAACATCAATGGGACAAATTTCGGGATAAAAACGCTCCCTTTGGACCAAACCCCAAGATTTTGGTCAATGGGGAAGAATTTTGGGGTAAAAACTCCCTAATTGTATGGAAAAGTCAATGTTGGACCTCAATGGGGATGAATTTGGGGTAAAAAGGCCCAGTTGGGTGGAAAAACCAATGTTGGGTGGAAAAGTCAAGGTTCAACATCAATGGGACAAATTTTGGGATAAAAACGCCCCCGTTGGATCAAAACCCACGACTTTCGCCAATGGGGATGAATTTTGGGATAAAAATGCTCCAATTGGGTAGAAAAGTCAACGTTAAGCTTATGAGGATGGATTTGTGATAAAAATGCCCCAATTGGATGGAAAAGTCAGTGTTGGGTGGAAAGGTCAATTTTCAACATCAATGGGACAAATTTTGAGATAAAAACGCCCCCGTTGGACCAAACCCCAAGATTTTGGTCAATGGGGATGAATTTTGGGATAAAAATGCTCCAATTGGATGGAAAAGTCAACATTGGGTGGAAAACTCAATATTGGACTTCAAGGGGAAAAATTTTGGGATAAAAACGCCCCCGTTGGACCAAACCCCAAGACTTTAGTCAATGGGGAAGAATTTTGGGGTAAAAATGCCCCAATTGCGTAGAAAAGTCAAGGTTGGAAATCAACAAGGATAATTTTGGGTAAAAAGGCCCAGTTGGGTGGGAAAGCCAATATTGGGTGGAAAAGTAAATGTTCAATGTCAATGGGAAAAATTTCGGGGTAAAAACGTCCCCGTTGGACCAAACCCCAACATTTTGGTGAATGGGGATGAATTTTGGAATAAAAACGCTCCAGTTGGGTGAAAAAGTCAACGCTGGATGAAAAGTCAAGGTTGGATCTCAACAGGGATGAGTTTTGGGATAAAAACGCTCCAATTGGATGGAAAAGTCAATGTTGGGTGAAAAAGTCAATGTTGGACCTCAACGGGGACAAATTTTAGGATAAAACACCCCAATTGGGTAGAAAAGTCAACGTCGGACATCAACGAGGATGGATTTGGAATAAAAATGCCCAGTTGGGTGGAAAAGCCAACGCTGGGCCTCAAGGGGGATGGATTTTTGGATAAAAACACCCAGTTGGGTGGAAAAGTCAAGATTCAACATCAATGGGACAAATTTCGGGATAAAAACGCCCCCGTTGGACCAAACCCCAAGATTTTGGTCAAAGGGGAAGAATTTTGGGGTAAAAATGCTCCAATTGGGTAGAAAAGTCAAGGTTGGAAATCAACAAGGATGAATTTTGAATAAAAAGGCCCAGTTGGGTGGGAAAGCCAATGTTGGGTGGAAAAGTCATTGTTCAATGTCAATGGGAAAAATTTTGGGATAAAAACGCTCCCTTTGGACCAAACCCCAAGATTTTGGTCAATGGGGAAGAATTTTGGGGTAAAAACTCCCTAATTGTATGGAAAAGTCAATGTTGGACCTCAATTGGGATGAATTTGGGGTAAAAAGGCCCAGTTGGGTGGAAAAGCCAATGTTGGGTGGAAAAGTCAAGGTTCAACATCAATGGGACAAATTTTGGGATAAAAACGCCCCCGTTGGATCAAACCCACGACTTTGGTCAATGGGGATGAATGCCTTTAGAAAGCCGCCCAAATTTGGGCCGAAAATTAAACGTCACTTCACCGAAGATGGATTTGTGATAAAAATGCCCCAATTGGGCGGAAAAGTCAGTGTTGGGTGGAAAATTCAATGTTCAACATCAATGGGACAAATTTTGAGATAAAAACGCCCCCGTTGGACCAAACCCCAAGATTTTGGTCAATGGGGATGAATTTTGGGATAAAAACGTCCCAATTGGGTGAAAAAGTCAACGTTGGATGGAAAAGTCAAGGTTGGAACTCGACAGGGATGAGTTTTGGGATAAAAACGCTCCAATTGGACGGAAAAGTCAACTTTGGGTGGAAAAGCCAATATTGGACTTCAATGGGGACAAATTTTAGGATAAAAACGCCCCAATTGGGTAGAAAAGTCAACGTCGGACATCAACGAGGATGGATTTGGAATTAAAATGCCCAGTTGGGTGGAAAAGCCAACGCTGGGCCTCAAGGGGGATGGATTTTTGGATAAAAACACCCAGTTGGGTGGAAAAGTCAAGATTCAACATCAATGGGACAAATTTCGGGATAAAAACGCTCCCTTTGGACCAAACCCCAAGATTTTGGTCAATGGGGAAGAATTTTGGGGTAAAAACTCCCTAATTGTATGGAAAAGTCAATGTTGGACCTCAATGGGGATGAATTTGGGGTAAAAAGGCCCAGTTGGGTGGAAAAGCCAATGTTGGGTGGAAAAGTCAAGGTTCAACATCAATGGGACAAATTTTGGGATAAAAACGCCCCCGTTGGATCAAAACCCACGACTTTGGTCAATGGGGATGAATTTTTGGGATAAAAATGCTCCAATTGGGTAGAAAATTAAACGTCGAGCTTCAATGACGATGGATTTGTGATGAAAAATGCCCCAATTGGGCGGAAAAGTCAGTGTTGGGTGGAAAATTCAATGTTCAACATCAATGGGAAAAATTTTGAGATAAAAACGCCCCCGTTGGACCAAACCCCAAGATTTTGGCCAATGGGGATGAATTTTGGGATAAAAACGTCCCAATTGGGTGAAAAAGTCAACGTTGGATAAATAAGTCAAGGTTGCAATTCAACAGGGATGAGTTTTGGGATAAAAACGCTCCAATTGGACGGAAAAGTCAACGTTGGGTGGAAAAGCCAATGTTGCATTTCAACGGGGACAAATTTTAGGATAAAAACGCCCCAATTGGGTAGAAAAGTCAACGTCGGACATCAACGAGGATGGATTTGGAATAAAAATGCCCAGTTGGGTGGAAAAGACAACGCTGGGCCTCAAGGGGGATGGATTTTTGGATAAAAACACCCAGTTGGGTGGAAAAGTCAAGATTCAACATCAATGGGACAAATTTCGGGATAAAAACGCTCCCTTTGGACCAAACCCCAAGATTTTGGTCAATGGGAAGAATTTTGGGGTAAAAACTCCCTAATTGTATGGAAAAGTCAATGTTGGACCTCAATGGGGATGAATTTGGGGTAAAAGGCCCAGTTGGGTGGAAAAGCCAATGTTGGGTGGAAAAGTCAAGGTTCAACATCAATGGGACAAATTTTGGGATAAAAACGCCCCCGTTGGATCAAAACCCACGACTTTGGTCAATGAAGATGAATTTTGGGATAAAAACACTCCATTTGGGTAGAAAAGTCAAAGTTGGGCATCAATGAGGATGGATTTGTGATAAAAATTCCCCAATTGGGTGGAAAAGTCAGTGTTGGGTGGAAAGGTCAATGTTCAACATCAATGGGACAAATTTTGAGATAAAAACGCCCCCGTTGGACCAAACCCCAAGATTTTGGCCAATGGGGATGAATTTTGGGATAAAAATGCTCCATTTGGGTTAAAAAGTAAACGTTGGATGGAAAAGTCAAGGTTGGAATTCAACAGGGATGAGTTTTGGGATAAAAGCGCTCCAATTGGACGGAAAATTCAACATTGGGTGGAAAAGCCAATATTGGACCTCAATGGGGACAAATTTTGGGATAAAACGCCCCCGTTGGACCAAACCCCAACATTTTGGTCAAAGGGGAAGAATTTTGGGGTAAAAATGCTCCAATTGGGTAGAAAAGTCAAGGTTGGAAATCAACAAGAATGAATTTTGGGTAAAAATGCCCAGTTGGGTGGGAAAGCCAATGTTGGGTGGAAAAGTCATAGTTCAATGTCAATGGGAAAAAATTCCTTTGGGATAAAACGCTTCGCTGGACCCCAAAACCCCAAGATTTTGGTCAATGGGGAAGAATTTTGGAGTAAAAACTCCCTAATTGTATGGAAAAGTCAATGTTGGACCTCAATGGGGATGAATTTGGGGTAAAAAGGCCCAGTTGGGTGGAAAAGGCAATGCTGGGTGGAAAAGTCAAGGTTCAACATCAATGGGACAAATTTTGGGATAAAAACGCCCCCGTTGGATCAAAACCCACGACTTTGGTCAATGGGGATGAATTTTTGGGGTAGAAATGCTCCAATTTGGTAGAAAATTAAACGTCGAGCTTCAATGAGGATGGATTTGTGATAAAAATGCCCCAATTGGTCGGAAAAGTCAGTGTTGGGTGGAAAATTCAATGTTCAACATCAATGGGAAAAATTTTGAGATAAAACGCCCCCGTTGGACCAAACCCCAAGATTTTGGTCAATGGGAATGAATTTTGGGATAAAAACGTCCCAATTGGGTGAAAAAGTAAACGTTGGATGGAAAATTCAAGGTTGGATCTCAACAGGGATGAGTTTTGGGATAAAAACGCTCCAATTGGACGGAAAAGTCAACGTTGGGTGGAAAAGCCAATATTGGACTTCAATGGGGACAAATTTTAGGATAAAAACACCCCAATTGGGTAGAAAAGTCAACGTCGGACATCAACGAGGATGGATTTGGAATAAAAATGCCCAGTTGGGTGGAAAAGCCAACGCTGGGCCTCAAGGGGATGGATTTTTGGATAAAAACACCCAGTTGGGTGGAAAAGTCAAGATTCAACATCAATGGGACAAATTTCGGGATAAAAACGCTCCCTTTGGACCAAACCCCAAGATTTTGGTCAATGGGGAAGAATTTTGGGGTAAAAACTGCCTAATTGTATGGAAAAGTCAATGTTGGACCTCAATGGGGATGAATTTGGGGTAAAAAGGCCCAGTTAAGTGGAAAAGCCAATGTTGGGTGGAAAAGTCAAGGTTCAACAACAATGGGACAAATTTTGGGATAAAAACGCCCCCATTGGATCAAAACCCACGACTTTGGTCAATGAAGATGAATTTTTGGGATAAAAATGTTCAAATCGGCAGAAAAGTCAACGTTACCGAGGATGGATTTGTGATAAAATGCCCCAATTAGGAGGAAAAGTCAGTGTTGGACCTGAAAGGTCACGTTCAACATCACCGGGAAAAATTTTGAGATAAAACGCTCGCTGGACCTCAAACCCCAAGATTTTGGTCAATGGGGATGAATTTTGGGATAAAAACGCTCCATTTGGGTAAAAAAGTCAACGCTGGATAGAAAAGTCAAGGTTGGATCTCAACAGGGATGAGTTTTAAGATAAAAACGCCCAAATTGGATGGAAAAGCCAACGTCGGGTGAAAAAGTCAATATTGGACCTCAACGGGGACAAATTTTGGGATAAAAACGCCCCCGTTGGACCAAACCGGAAGAGTTTGGTCAATGGGATGAATTTTTGGGATAAAAACGTCCCAATTGGGTGAAAAAATCAACGTTGGATAAAAAAGTCAAGGTTGGATCTCAACAGGGATGAGTTTTGGGATAAAAACGCTCCAATTGGATGGAAAAGTCAACTTGGGGTGGAAAAGCCAATACTGGACTTCAATGGGGACAAATTTTAGGATAAAAACGCCCCAATTGGGTAGAAAAGTCAACGCCGGACATCAACGAGGATGGATTTGGAATAAAAATGCCCAGTTGGGTGGAAAAGACAACGCTGGGCCTCAAGGGGGATGGATTTTTGGATAAAAACACCCAGTTGGGTGGAAAAGTCAAGATTCAACATCAATGGGACAAATTTCGGGATAAAAACGCTCCCTTTGGACCAAACCCCAAGATTTTGGTCAATGGGGAAGAATTTTGGGGTAAAAACTCCCTAATTGTATGGAAAAGTCAATGTTGGACCTCAATGGGGATGAATTTGGGGTAAAAAGGCCCAGTTGGGTGGAAAAGCCAATGTTGGGTGGAAAAGTCAATGTTCAACATCAATGGGACAAATTTTGGGATAAAAACGCCCCGTTGGATCAAAACCCACGACTTTGGCCAATGGGGATGAATTTGGGGATAAAAATGCTCCAATTGGGTAGAAAAGTCAAAGTTGGGCATCAATGAGGATGGATTGTGATAAAAATGCCCCAATTGGGTGGAAAAGTCATTGTTGGGTGGAAAAGTCAATGTTCAATATCAATGGGACAAATTTTGAGATAAAAACGCCCCCGTTGGACCAAACCCCAAGATTTTGGTCAATGGGGATGAATTTTGGGATAAAAACGCTCCAATTGGGTGAAAAAGTAAACGTTGGATGGAAAAGTCAAGGTTGGATCTCAACAGGGATGAATTTTGGGATAAAAGCGCTCCAATTGGACGGAAAATTCAACATTGGGTGGAAAAGCCAATATTGGACCTCAATGGGGACAAATTTTGGGATAAAACGCCCCCGTTGGACCAAACCCCAACATTTTGGTCAAAGGGGAAGAATTTTGGGGTAAAAATGCTCCAATTGGGTAGAAAAGTCAAGGTTGGAAATCAACAAGAATGAATTTTGGTTAAAAGGCCCAGTTGGGTGGGAAAGCCAATGTTGGGTGGAAAAGTCATAGTTCAATGTCAATGGGACAAATTTTGGGATAAAAACGCTCGCTTTGGACCAAACCCCAAGATTTTGGTCAATGGGGAAGAATTTTGGGGTAAAAACTCCCTAATTGTATTGAAAAGTCAATGTTGGACCTCAATGGGGATGATTTGGGGGTAAAAAGGCCCAGTTGGGTGGAAAAGCCAATGTTGGGTGGAAAAGTCAAGGTTCAACATCAATGGGACAAATTTTGGGATAAAAACGCCCCCGTTGGATCAAAACCCACGACTTTGGTCAATGGGGATGAATTTTTGGGATAAAAATGCTCCAAGTGGGTAGAATATTAAACGTCGGGCTTCAATGAGGATGGATTTGTGATAAAAATGCCCCAATTGGGTGGAAAAGCCAATGTTGGGTGGAAAGGTCAATGTTCAACATCAATGGGAAAAATTTTGAGATAAAAACGCCCCCGTTGGACCAAACCCCAAGATTTTGGTCAATGGGAATGAATTTTGGGATAAAAACGTCCCAATTGGGTGAAAAAGTCAACGTTGGATGGAAAAGTCAAGGTTGGATCTCAACAGGGATGAGTTTTTGGATAAAAACGCTCCAATTGGACGGAAAAGTCAACTTTGGGTGGAAAAGCCAATATTGGACTTCAATGGGGACAAATTTTAGGATAAAAACACCCCAATTGGGTAGAAAAGTCAACGTCGGACATCAACGAGGATGGATTTGGAATAAAATGCCCAGTTGGGTGGAAAAGCCAACGCTGGGCCTCAAGGGGATGGATTTTTGGATAAAAACACCCAGTTGGGTGGAAAAGTCAAGATTCAACATCAATGGGACAAATTTCGGGATAAAAACGCTCCCTTTGGACCAAACCCCAAGATTTTGGTCAATGGGGAAGAATTTTGGGGTAAAAACTGCCTAATTGTATGGGAAAGTCAATGTTGGACCTCAATGGGGATGAATTTGGGGTAAAAAGGCCCAGGTGGGTGGAAAAGCCAATGTTGGGTGGAAAAGTCAAGGTTCAACATCAATGGGACAAATTTTGGGATAAAAACGCCCCCGTTGGATCAAAACCCACGACTTTCGCCAATGGGGATGAATTTTGGGATTAAAATGCTCCAATTGGGTAGAAAAGTCAACGTTAAGTTTAGGAGGATGGATTTGTGATAAAAATGCCCCAATTAGGAGGAAAAGTCAGTGTTGGACGGAAAGGTCAATATTCAACATCAATGGGACAAATTTTGAGATAAAAACGCCCCCGTTGGACCAAACCCCAACATTTTGGTCAATGGGAATGAATTTTTGGGATAAAAATGCTCCAATTTGACGGAAGAGTCAACGTTGGGTGGAAAACTTTATATTGGACTTCAAGGGGGAAAAATTTTAGGATAAATATGCTTCCGTTGTACCAAACCCCAAGACTTTAGTCAATGGGGAAGAATTTTAGGGGTAAAAATGACCCAATTGCGTAGAAAAGTCAAGGTTGGAAATCAACAAGGATAATTTTGGGTAAAAAGGCCCAGTTGGGTGGGAAAGCCAATATTGGGTGGAAAAGTAAATGTTCAATGTCAATGGGAAAAATTTCGGGATAAAAACGCCCCCGTTGGACCAAACCCCAAAATTTTGGTCAATGGGGATGAATTTTGGAATAAAAACGCTCCAGTTGGGTGAAAAAGTATACGCTGGATAAAAAAGTCAAGGTTGGATCTCAACAGGGATGAGTTTTGGGATAAAAACGCTCCAATTGGACGGAAAGGTCAACGTTGGGTGGAAAAGCCAATATTGGACTTCAATGGGGACAAATTTTAGGATAAAAACACCCCAATTGGGTAGAAAAGTCAACGTCGGACATCAACGAGGATGGATTTGGAATAAAAATGGCCAGTTGGGTGGAAAAGACAACGCTGGGCCTCAAGGGGGATGGATTTTTGGATAAAAACACCCAGTTGGGTGGAAAAGTCAAGATTCAACATCAATGGAACAAATTTCGGGATAAAAACGCCCCCGTTGGACCAAACCCCAACATTTTGGTCAAAGGGGAAGAATTTTGGGGTAAAAATGCTCCAATTGGGTAGAAAAGTCAAGGTTGGAAATCAACAAGAATGAATTTTGGGTAAAAAGGCCCAGTTGGGTGGGAAAGCCAATGTTGGGTGGAAAAGTCATAGTTCAATGTCAATGGAAAATTTTGGGATAAAAAGCAAACTTTGGTTAAAACCCCAAGATTTTGGTCAATGGGGAAGAAATTTGGTGTAAAAACTCCCTAATTGTATGGAAAAGTCAATGTTGGACCTCAATGGGGATGAATTTGGGGTAAAAAGGCCCAGTTGGGTGGAAAAGCCAATGTTGGGTGGAAAAGTCAAGGTTCAACATCAATAGGACAAATTTTGGGATAAAAACGCTCCCGTTGGATCAAAACCCACGACTTTGGTCAATGGGGATGAATTTGGGAATAAAAACGCTCCAATTGGGTAGAAAAGTCAACGTTAAGTTTATGAGGATGGATTTGTGATGAAAAATGCCCCAATTGGGTGGAAAAGTCAGTGTTGGGTGGAAAGGTCAATGTTCAACATCAATGGGAGAAATTTTGAGATAAAAACGCCCCCGTTGGACCAAACCCCAAGATTTTGGTCAATGGGGGTGAATTTTGAGATAAAAACGCTCCATTTGGGTAAAAAAGTCAGCGTTGGATGGAAAAGTCAAGGTTGGAACTCGACAGGGATGAGTTTTGGGATAAAAACGCTCCAATTGGATGGAATAGTCAACTTTGGGTGGAAAAGCCAATATTGGACTTCCATGGGGACAAATTTTAGGATAAAAACGCCCCAATTGGGTAGAAAAGTCAACGTCGGACATCAGCGAGGATGGATTTGGAATAAAAATGCCCAGTTGGGTGGAAAAGCCAACGCTGGGCCTCAAGGGGGATGGATTTTTGGATAAAAACACCCAGTTGGGTGGAAAAGTCAAGATTCAACATCAATGGGACAGACTGGGATAAAACAGTCACTTTGGACCCAAACCCCAAGATTTTTTGGTCAATGGGGAAGAATTTTGGGGTAAAAACTCCCCTAATTGTATGGAAAAGTCAATGTTGGACCTCAATGGGGATGAATTTGGGGTAAAAGGCCCAGTTGGGTGGAAAAATGTTGGGTGGAAAAGTCAAAGGTTCAACATCAATGGGACAAATTTTGGGATAAAAACGTTGGATCCAAAGGAAACCGACTTTGGTCAATGGGGATGAATTTTTGGGATAAAAATGCTCCAATTGGGTAGAAAATTAAACGTCGAGCTTCAATGAGGATGGATTTGTGATGAAAAATGCCCCAATTGGATGGAAAAGTCAGTGTTGGGTGGAAAATTCAATGTTCAACATCAATGGGAAAAATTTTGAGATAAAAACGCCCCCGTTGGACCAAACCCCAAGATTTTGGCCAATGGGGATGAATTTTGGGATAAAAACGTCCCAATTGGGTGAAAAAGTCAACGCTGGATAAAAAAGTCAAGGTTGCAATTCAACAGGGATGAGTTTTGGGATAAAAACGCTCCAATTGGACGGAAAAGTCAACTTTGGGTGGAAAAGCCAATGTTGCATTTCAACGGGGACAAATTTTAGGATAAAAACGCCCCAATTTGGTAGAAAGGTCAACGTCGGACATCAACGAGGATGGATTTGGAATAAAAATGCCCAGTTGGGTGGAAAAGACAACGCTGGGCCTCAAGGGGGATGGATTTTTGGATAAAAACACCCAGTTAGGTGGAAAAGTCAAGATTCAACATCAATGGGACAAATTTCGGGATAAAAACGCTCCCTTTGGACCAAACCCCAAGATTTTGGTCAATGGGGAAGAATTTTGGTGTAAAAACTCCCTAATTGTATGGAAAAGTCAATGTTGGACCTCAATGGGGATGAATTTGGGGTAAAAGCGCCCAGTTGGGTGGAAAAGCCAATGTTGGGTGGAAAAGTCAAGGTTCAACATCAATGGGATAAATTTTGGGATAAAAACGCCCCCGTTGGATCAAAACCCACGACTTTGGTCAATGGGGATGAATTTTGGGATAAAAACACTCCATTTGGGTAGAAAAGTCAAAGTTGGGCATCAATGAGGATGGATTTGTGATAAAAATTCCCCAATTGGGTGGAAAAGTCAGTGTTGGGTGGAAAGGTCAATGTTCAACATCAAATGGGACAAATTTTGAGATAAAAACGCCCCCGTTGGACCAAACCCCAAGATTTTGGTCAATGGGGATGAATTTTGGGATAAAAACGCTCCATTTGGGTAAAAAAGTCAACGCTGGATGGAAAAATCAAGGTTGGGAATTCAAGGATGAAGTTTACACTAGGATGGCTCCCAGGTGGACGGAAAATTCAACATTGGGTGGAAAAAGCCAATGGACCTCAATAGAGACAGAATTTTGGGATAAAAGCATACGTAGGACAAGCCCAACATTTTGGTCAAAGGGGAAGAATTTTGAGGTAAAAATGCTCCAATTGGGTAGAAAAGTCAAGGTTGGAAATCAACAAGAATGAATTTTGGGTAAAAAGGCCCAGTTGGGTGGGAAAGTCATAGTTCAATGTCAATGGGAAAAATTTTTGGGATAAAAACGCTCGCTTTGGACCAAACCCCAAGATTTTGGTCAATGGGGAAGAATTTTGGGGTAAAAACTCCCTAATTGTATGGAAAAGTCAATGTTGGACCTCAATGAGGATGAATTTGGGGTAAAAAGGCCCAGTTGGGTGGAAAAGCCAATGTTGGGTGGAAAAGTCAAGGTTCAACATCAATGGGACAAATTTTGGGATAAAAACGCCCCGTTGGATCAAAACCCACGACTTTGGTCAATGGGGATGAATTTTGGGATAAAAACGCTGCATTTGGGTAGAAAATTAAACGTCAGGCTTCAATGAGGATGGATTTGTGATAAAAATGCCCCAATTGGGTGGAAAAGTCAGTGTTGGGTGGAAAATTCAATGTTCAACATCAATGGGAGAAATTTTGAGATAAAAACGCCCCCGTTGGACCAAACCGGAAGAGTTTGGTCAATGGGGATGAATTTTTGGGATAAAAACATCCCAATTGGGTGAAAAAGTCAACGTTGGATAAAAAAGTCAAGGTTGGATCTCAACAGGGATGAGTTTTGGGATAAAAACGCTCCAATTGGACGGAAAAGTCAACGTTGGGTGGAAAAGCCAATATTGGACTTCAATAGGGACAAATTTTAGGATAAAAACGCCCCAATTGGGTAGAAAAGTCAACGTCGGACATCAACGAGGATGGATTTGGAATAAAAATGCCCAGTTGGGTGGAAAAGCCAACGCTGGGCCTCAAGGGGGATGGATTTTTGGATAAAAACACCCAGTTGGGTGGAAAAGTCAAGATTCAACATCAATGGGACAAATTTCGGGATAAAAACGATCACTTTGGACCAAACCCCAAGATTTTGGTCAATGGGGAAGAATTTTGGGGTAAAAACTCCCTAATTGTATGGAAAAGTCAATGTTGGACCTCAATGGGGATGAATTTGGGGTAAAAAGGCCCAGTTGGGTGGAAAAGCCAATGTTGGGTGGAAAAGTCCAGGTTCAACATCAATGGGACAAATTTTGGGATAAAAACGCCCCCGTTGGATCAAAACCCACGACTTTGGTCAATGGGGATGAATTTGGGGATAAAAATGCTCCAATTGGGTAGAAAAGTCAACGTTAAGTTTAGGAGGATGGATTTGTGATAAAAATGCCCCAATTAGGAGGCAAAGTCAGTGTTGGACGGAAAGGTCAATGTTCAATATCAATGGGAAAAATTTTGAGATAAAAACGCCCCCGTTGGACCAAACCCCAAGATTTTGGTCAATGGGGATGAATTTTGGGATAAAAACACTCCATTTGGGTGAAAAAGTAAACGTTGGATGGAAAAGTCAAGGTTGGATCTCAACAGGGATGAGTTTTGGGATAAAACAGTCAATTGGATGAAAAGTCAACGTTGGGTGAAAAAGTGTGTGGACCTCAAGGGACAAATTTTTGGAATAAGCATACGTTGGACAAGCAGGAAGAGTTTGAGTCAATAGGGATAATTTTGGGATAAAAACGTCCCAATTAGGTGAAAAAGTCAACGTTGGATGGAAAAGTCAAGGTTGGAACTCGACAGGGATGAGTTTTGGGATAAAAACGCTCCAATTGGATGGAAAAGTCAACTTTGGGTGGAAAAGCCAATGTTGCATTTCAACGGGGACAAATTTTAGGATAAAAACGCCCCAATTGGGTAGAAAAGTCAACGTCGGACATCAACGAGGATGGATTTGGAATAAAAATGCCCAGTTGGGTGGAAAAAACAACGCTGGGCCTCAAGGGGGATGGATTTTTGGATAAAAACACCCAGTTGGGTGGAAAAGTCAAGATTCAACATCAATGGGACAAATTTCGGGATAAAAACGCTCCCTTTGGACCAAACCCCAAGATTTTGGTCAATGGGGAAGAATTTTGGGGTAAAAACTCCCTAATTGTATGGAAAAGTCAATGTTGGACCTCAATGGGGATGAATTTGGGGTAAAAAGGCCCAGTTGGGTGGAAAAGCCAATGTTGGGTGGAAAAGTCAAGGTTCAACATCAATGGGACAAATTTTGGGATAAAAACGCCCCGTTGGATCAAAACCCACGACTTTGGTCAATGGGGATGAATTTTGGGATAAAAACGCTCCATTTGGGTAGAAAAGTCAAAGTTGGGCATCAATGAGGATGGATTTGTGATAAAAATGCCCCAATTGGGCAGAAAAGTCAGTGTTGGGTGGAAAGGTCAATGTTCAACATCAATGGGACAAATTTTGAGATAAAAACGCCCCCGTTGGACCAAACCCCAAGATTTTGGTCAATGGGGGTGAATTTTGAGATAAAAACGCTCCATTTGGGTAAAAAAGTCAGCGTTGGATGGAAAAGTCAAGGTTGGAACTCGACAGGGATGAGTTTTGGGATAAAAATGCTCCAATTGGATGGAAAAGTCAACGTTGGGTGAAAAAGCCAATATTGGACTTCAATGGGGACAAATTTTAGGATAAAAACGCCCCAATTGGGTAGAAAAGTCAACGTCAAACGTCAACGAGGATGGATTTGGAATAAAAATGCCCAGTTGGGTGGAAAAGACAACACTGGGCCTCAAGGGGGATGGATTTTTGGATAAAAACACCCAGTTGGGTGGAAAAGTCAAGATTCAACATCAATGGGGACAAATTTCGGGATAAAAACGCTCCCTTTGGACCAAACCCCAAGATTTTGGTCAATGGGGAAGAATTTTGGGGTAAAAACTCCCTAATTGTATGGAAAAGTCAATGTTGGACCTCAATGGAGATGAATTTGGGGTAAAAAGGCCCAGTTGGGTGGAAAAGCCAATGTTAGGTGGAAAAGTCAAGGTTCAACATCAATGGGACAAATTTTGGGATAAAAACGCCCCCGTTGGATCAAAACCCACGACTTTGGTCAATGGGGATGAATTTTGGGATAAAAAAGCCTCCATTTGGGTAGAAAAGTCAAAGTTGGGCATCAATGAGGATGGATTTGTGATAAAAATGCCCCAATTGGGCGGAAAAGTCAGTGTTGGCTGGAAAGGTCAATGTTCAGCATCAATGGGACAAATTTTGAGATAAAAACGCCCCCGTAGGACCAAACCCCAAGATTTTGGTCAATGGGGATGAATTTTGGGATAAAAACGCTCCATTTGGGTGAAAAAGTCAACGCTGGATGGAAAAAACCAAGGTTGGATCTCAACAGGGATGAGTTTTGGGATAAAAACGATCCAATTGGATGGAAAGGTCAGCGTTGGTTGAAAAAGTAAATATTGGACCTCAACGGGGACAAATTTTGGGATAAACACGCCCCCGTTGGACCAAACCCCAAGACTTTGGTCAATGGGGATGAATTTTGGAATAAAAACGCTCCAGTTGGGTGAAAAAGTCAACACTGGATAAAAAAGTCAAGGTTGGAACTCAACAGGGATGAGTTTTGGGATAAAAACGCTCCAATAGGACAGAAAAGTAATCTTTGGGTGGAAAAGCCAATGTTGCATTTCAACAGGGACAAATTTTAGGATAAAAACGCCCCAATTGGGTAGAAAAGTCAACGTCGGACATCAACGAGGATGGATTTGGAATAAAAATGCCCAGTTGGGTGGAAAAGACAACGCTGGGCCTCAAGGGGGATGGATTTTTGGATAAAAACACCCAGTTGGGTGGAAAAGTCAAGATTCAACATCAATGGGACAAATTTCGGGATAAAAACGCTCCCTTTGGACCAAACCCCAAGATTTTGGTCAATGGGGAAGAATTTTGGGGTAAAAACTCCCTAATTGTATGGAAAAGTCAATGTTGGACCTCAATGGGGATGAATTGGGGTAAAAAGGCCCAGTTGGGTGGAAAAGCCAATGTTGGGTGGAAAAGTCAAGGTTCAACATCAATGGGACAAATTTTGGGATAAAAACGCCCCCGTTGGATCAAAACCCACGACTTTGGTCAATGAAGATGAATTTTGGGATAAAAACGCTCCATTTGGATAGAAAAGTCAAAGTTGGGCATCAATGAGGATGGATTTGTGATAAAAATGCCCCAATTGGGCGAAAAAGTCAGTGTTGGGTGGAAAGGTCAATGTTCAACATCAATGGGACAAATTTTGAGATAAAACGCCCCCGTTGGACCAAACCCCTAGATTTTGGTCAATGGGGATGAATTTTGGGGATAAAAACGCTCCAATTGGGTGGAAAAGTCAACGTTGGATAAAAAAGTCAAGGTTGGATCTCAACAGGGATGAGTTTTGGGATAAAACGCTCCAATTGGACGGAAAGTCAACTTGGGTGGAAAAGCCAATATTGGACTTCAATGGGGACAAATTTTAGGATAAAAACGCCCCAATTGGGTAGAAAAGTCAACGTCGGACATCAACGAGGATGGATTTGGAATAAAAATGCCCAGTTGGGTGGAAAAGCCAACGCTGGGCCTCAAGGGGGATGGATTTTTGGATAAAAACACCCAGTTGGGTGGAAAAGTCAAGATTCAACATCAATGGGACAAATTTCGGGATAAAAACGCTCCCTTTGGACCAAACCCCAAGATTTTGGTCAATGGGGAAGAATTTTGGGGTAAAAACTCCCTAATTGTATGGAAAAGTCAATGTTGGACCTCAATGGGGATGAATTTGGGGTAAAAAGGCCCAGTTGGGTGGAAAAGCCAATGTTGGGTGGAAAAGTCAAGGTTCAACATCAATGGGACAAATTTTGGGATAAAAACGCCCCCGTTGGATCAAAACCAAAGACTTTGGCCAATGTGGATGAATTTTGGGATAAAAATGCTCCAATTGGGTAGAAAAGTCAAGGTTAACTTTACGAGGATGGATTTGTGATAAAAATGCCCCAATTGGGTGGAAAAGTCAGTGTTGGGTGGAAAAGTCAATGTTCAACATCAATGGGACAAATTTTGAGATAAAACGCCCCCGTTGGACCAAACCCCAAGATTTTGGTCAATGGGGATGAATTTTGGGATAAAAACGCTCCATTAGGGTGAAAAAGTCAACGTTGGTTGGAAAAATCAAGGTTGGATCTAAACAGGGATGTGTTTTAAGATAGAAACGCTACAATGTGATTCAAAAGTCAGCGTTGGGTGAAAAAGTCAATATTGGACCTCAACAGGGACAAATTTTGGGATAAAAACTCCCCCGTTGGACCAAACCGGAAGAGTTTGGTCAATGGGGATGAATTTTTGGGATAAAAACGTCCCAATTGGGTGAAAAAATCAACGTTGGATAAAAAAGTCAAGGTTGGATCTCAACAGGGATGAGTTTTGGGATAGAAACGCTCCAATTGGACGGAAAAGTCAACGTTGGGTGGAAAAGCCTATATTGTACTTCCATAAGGACAAATTTTAGGATAAGAACACCCCAATTGGGTAGAAAGGTCAACGTCGGACATCAACGAGGATGGATTTGGAATAAAAATGCCCAGTTGGGTGGAAAAGACAACGCTGGGCCTCAAGGGGGATGGATTTTTGGATAAAAACACCCAGTTGGGTGGAAAAGTCAAGATTCAACATCAATGGGACAAATTTCGGGATAAAAACGCTCCCTTTGGACCAAACCCCAAGATTTTGGTCAATGGGGAAGAATTTTGGGGTAAAAACTCCCTAATTGTATGGAAAAGTCAATGTTGGACCTCAATGGGGATGAATTTGGGGTAAAAAGGCCCAGTTGGGTGGAAAAGCCAATGTTGGGTGGAAAAGTCAAGGTTCAACATCAATGGGACAAATTTTGGGATAAAAACGCCCCCGTTGGATCAAAAACCACGACTTTGGTCAATGGGGATGAATTTGGGGATAAAAATGCTCCAATTGGGTAGAAAAGTCAACGTTAAGTTTATGAGGATGGATTTGTGATAAAAATGCCCCAATTGGGTGGAAAAGTCAGTGTTGGGTGGAAGGTCAATGTTCACATATGGGACAATTTTGAGATAAATGCCCCGTTGGACGCAAACCCCAAGATTTTGGTCAATGGGGATGAGTTTTGGGATAAAAACGATCAAATTGGACGGAAAAGTCAATGTTGGGTGAAAAAGTCAATGTTGGACCTCAACGGGGACAAATTTTAGGATAAAAACCCCCCAATTGGGTGAAAAAGTCAACGTCGGACATCAATGAGGATGGATTTGGAATAAAAAATGCCCAGTTGGGTGGAAACGCCAACGCTGGGCCTCCAGGGGGATGGATTTTTGGATAAAAACACCCAGTTGGGTGGAAAAGTCAAGATTCAACATCAATGGGACAAATTTCGGGATAAAAACGCTCCCTTTGGACCAAACCCCAAGATTTTGGTCAATGGGGAAGAATTTTGGGGTAAAACTCCCTAATTGTATGGAAAAGTCAATGTTGGACCTCAATGGGGATGAATTTGGGGTAAAAAGGCCCAGTTGGGTGGAAAAGCCAATGTTGGGTGGAAAAGTCAATGTTCAACATCAATGGGACAAATTTTGGGATAAAAACGCCCCGTTGGATCAAAACCCACGACTTTGGCCAATGGGGATGAATTTGGGGATAAAAATGCTCCAATTGGGTAGAAAAGTCAAAGTTGGGCATCAATGAGGATGGATTGTGATAAAAATGCCCCAATTGGGTGGAAAAGTCATTGTTGGGTGGAAAAGTCAATGTTCAACATCAATGGGACAAATTTTGAGATAAAAACGCCCCCGTTGGACCAAACCCCAAGATTTTGGTTAATGGGGATGAATTTTGGGATAAAAACGCTCCAATTGGACGGAAAAGTCAACGCTGATGGCAAATCAAGGTTGGATCTCAACAGGGATGAGTTTTGAGATAAAAACGCTACAATGGATGGAAAAGTCAACGTTGGGTGTGAAAAAGGGTCAATAAATCTGGAACGCTCAACGCGGGACAAATTTTTGGGATAAAAACGCCCCGTTGACCAAACCCGCAGACTTTGGTCATGGGGTGATTTTTGGGATAAAAAACGTCCAAATTGGGTGAAAAAGTCAAGCTTGGATAAAAAAGTCAAGGTTGCAATTCAACAGGGATGAGTTTTGGGATAAAAACGCTCCAATTGGACGGAAAAGTCAACTTTGGGTGGAAAAGCCTATATTGGACTTCAATGGGGACAAATTTTAGGATAAAAACACCCCAATTAGGTAGAAAAGTCAACGTCGGACATCAACGAGGATGGATTTGGAATAAAAATGCCCAGTTGGGTGGAAAAGCCAACGCTGGGCCTCAAGGGGGATGGATTTTTGGATAAAAACACCCAGTTGGGTGGAAAAGTCAAGATTCAACATCAATGGGACAAATTTCGGATAAAAACGCTCCCTTTGGACCAAACCCCAAGATTTTGGTCAATGGGGAAGAATTTTGGGGTAAAAACTCCCTAATTGTATGGAAAAGTCAATGTTGGACCTCAATGGGGATGAATTTGGGGTAAAAAGGCCCAGTTGGTGGGAAAAGCCAATGTTGGGTGGAAAAGTCAAGGTTCAACATCAATGGGACAAATTTTCGGGATAAAAACGCCCCCGTTGGATCAAAACCCACGACTTTGGCCAATGGGGATGAATTTGGGGATAAAAATGCTCCAATTGGGTAGAAAAGTCAACTTCGGGCATCAATGAGGATGGATTTGTGATAAAAATGCCCCAATTGGGTGGAAAAGTCAGTGTTGGGTGGAAAAGTCAATATTGGACCTCAATGGGGACAAATTTTGAGATAAAAACTCCCCCATACCACCAAAACCTAAGATTTTGGTCAATGGGGGTTAATCTTGGGATAAAAACACCCCAATTGGGTGAAAAAGTCAACGTTGGATGGAAAAGTCAAGGTTGGAACTCAACAGGGATGAGTTTTGGGATAAAAACGCTCCAATTGGACGGAAAATTCAACATGGGGTGGAAAAGCCAATATTGGACCTCAATGGGGACAAATTTTGGGATAAAAACGCCCTCGTTGGACCAAACCCCAACATTTTGGTCAATGGGGATGAATTTTTGGGATGAAAACGTCCCAATTGGGTGAAAAAGTCAACGTTGGGTAGAAAAGTCAAGGTTGGAACTCAACAGGGATGAGTTTTGGGATAAAAACGCTCCAATTGGACGGAAAAGTCAACGTTGGGTGGAAAACTCAATATTGGACCTCAATGGGGACAAATTTTGGGATAAAAACGTCCCCATCCCACCTAAACCCGAAGATTTTGGTCAATGGGTGGAATTTTGCGACGAAAACGCCCCAATTGGGTGAAAAAGTCAACGTTGGATGGAAAAGTCAAGGTTGGAACTCAACAGAGATGAGTTTTGGGATAAAAACGCTCCAATTGGACGGAAAAGTCAACGTTGGGTGGAAAACTCAATATTGGACCTCAATGGGGACAAATTTCGGGATAAAAACGCCCCCGTTGGACCAAACCCCAACATTTTGGTCAATGGGGATGAATTTTGGGATAAAAACACCCCAAATGGATGGAAAAGTCAATGTTGGGAGAAAAAGTCAATGTTCAACGTCAATGGGTCAAATTTTGGGATAAAAACGCCCTCGTTGGTCCAAAACCGAACATTCTGGTCAATGGGGATGAATTTTTGGGATAAAAATGCTCCAATTGGACGGAAAAGTCAACATTGGGTGGAAAACTCAATATTGGACTTCAAGGGGGAACAATTTTGGGATAAAAACGCCCCCGTTGGACCAAACCCCAAGACTTTGGTCAATGGGGAAGAATTTTGGGGTAAAAATGCTCCAATTGGGTAGAAAAGTCAAGGTTGGAAATCAACAAGGATAATTTTGGGTAAAAAGGCCCAGTTGGGTGGGAAAGCCAATATTGGGTGGAAAAGTAAATGTTCAATGTCAATGGGAAAAATTTCGGGATAAAAACGCCCCCGTTGGACCAAACCCCAAGATTTTGGTCCATGGGGATGAATTTTGGAATAAAAACGCTCCAGTTGGGTGAAAAAGTATACGCTGGATAAAAAAGTCAAGGTTGGATCTCAACAGGGATGAGTTTTGGGATAAAAACGCTCCAATTGGACAGAAAAGTCAACGTTGGGTGGAAAAGTCAATGTTGAATTTCAACAAGGACAAATTTTAGGATAAAAACGCCCCAATTGGGTAGAAAAGTCAACGTCGGACATCAACGAGGATGGATTTGGAATAAAAATGCCCAGTTGGGTGGAAAAGCCAACGCTGGGCCTCAAGGGGATGGATTTTTGGATAAAAACACCCAGTTGGGTGGAAAAGTCAAGATTCAACATCAATGGGACAAATTTTGGGATAAAAACGCTCCCTTTGGACCAAACCCCAAGATTTTGGTCAATGGGGAAGAATTTTGGGGTAAAAACTTCCTAATTGTATGGAAAAGTCAATGTTGGACCTCAATGGGGATGAATTTGGGGTAAAAAGGCCCAGTTGGGTGGAAAAGCCAATGTTGGGTGGAAAAGTCAAGGTTCAACATCAATGGGGACAAATTTTGAGATAAAAACGCCCGTCTGGATCAAAACCCAGACTTTGGCCAATGGGATGAATTTTGGGCAGTAAAAATGGCTTCCAATTGGGTAGAAAAAGTCGCAACGGTTAAGTTTTATGAGGAATGGATTGTGATATAAAATGCCCCGCAATGGGTGGAAAAGTCAGTGTTGGGTGAAAGGTCAATGTTCACAACACAAATGGGGACAAATTTTGAGATAAAAACGCCCCCGTTGGACAAACGCACCAAGATTTTGGGTCATGGGGGTGAATTTGGGATAAAAACGCTCCATTTGGGTGAAAAAGTCAACGCTGGTGAAAAATCAAGGTTGGTATCTCAACAGGGATGAAGTTTGAGATAAAAACCGCTACAATGGATGGAAAAGTCAACGTTGGGTGAAAAAGTCAATATTGGACCTCAACGGGGACAAATTTTGGGATCAAAACGCCCCCGTTGGACCAAACCGGAAGAGTTTGGTCAATGGGGATGAATTTTTGGGATAAAAACGTCCCAATTGGGTGAAAAAGTCAACGTTGGATAAAAAAGTCAAGGTTGCAATTCAACAGGGATGAGTTTTGGGATAAAAACGCTCCAATTGGACGGAAAAGTCAACTTTGGGTGAAAAAGCCAATATTGGACTTCAATGGGGACAAATTTTAGGATAAAAACGCCCCAATTGGGTAGAAAAGTCAACGTCGGACATCAACGAGGATGGATTTGGAATAAAAATGCCCAGTTGGGTGGAAAAGCCAACGCTGGGCCTCCAGGGGGAATGGATTTTTGGATAAAAACACCCAGTTGGGTGGAAAAGTCAAGATTCAATATCAATGGGACAAATTTCGGGATAAAAACGCTCCCTTTGGACCAAACCCCAAGATTTTGGTCAATGGGGAAGAATTTTGGGGTAAAACTCCCTAATTGTATGGAAAAGTCAATGTTGGACCTCAATGGGGATGAATTGGGGGTAAAAAGGCCCAGTTGGGTGGAAAAGCCAATGTTGGGTGGAAAAGTCAAGGTTCAACATCAATGGGACAAATTTTGGGATAAAAACGCCCCCGTTGGATCAAAACCCACGACTTTGGTCAATGGGGATGAATTTTTGGATAAAAATGCTCCAATTGGGTAGAAAATTAAACGTCGGGCTTCAATGAGGATGGATTTGTGATGAAAAATGCCCCAATTGGGTGGAAAAGTCAGTGTTGGGTGGAAAATTCAATGTTCAACATCAATGGGAGAAATTTTGAGATAAAAACGCCCGTTGGACCAAACCCAAGATTTTGGTCAATTGGGGATGAATTTTGGGATAAAAACGCTCCATTAGGGTGCAAAGTCAACGTTGGATGGACAGAATCAAGTGGATCTCAACAAGGGATGTGTTTTAAGATATGATAACGCTACAATTGGATTCCAAAGTCAGCGTTGGGTGAAAAAGTCAATATTGGACCTCAACGGGGACAAATTTTGGGATAAAAACGCCCCCGTTGGACCAAACCGGAAGAGTTTGGTCAATGGGGATGAATTTTTGGGATAAAAACGTCCCAATTGGGTGAAAAAGTCAACGTTGGATAAAAAAGTCCAGGTTGGATCTCAACAGGGATGAGTTTTGGGATAAAAACGCTCCAATTGGACGGAAAAGTCAACGTTGGGTGGAAAAGCCAATATTGGACTTCAATGGGGACAAATTTTAGGATAAAAACGCCCCAATTGGGTAGAAAAGTCAACGTCGGACATCAACGAGGATGGATTTGGAATAAAAATGCCCAGTTGGGTGGAAAGCCAACGCTGGGCCTCAAGGGGGATGGATTTTTGGATAAAAACACCCAGTTGGGTGGAAAAGTCAAGATTCAACATCAATGGGACAAATTTCGGGATAAAACGCTCCCTTTGGACCAAACCCCAAGATTTTGGTCAATGGGGAAGAATTTTGGGGTAAAAACTCCCTAATTGTATGGAAAAGTCAATGTTGGACCTCAATGGGGATGAATTTGGGGTAAAAAGGCCCAGTTGGGTGGAAAAGCCAATGTTGGGTGGAAAAGTCAAGGTTCAACATCAATGGGACAAATTTTGGGATAAAAACGCCCCGTTGGATCAAAACCCACGACTTTGGTCAATGGGGATGAATTTTTCGGATAAAAACGCTGCATTTGGGTAGAAAATTAAACGTCAGGCTTCAATGAGGATGGATTTGTGATAAAATGCCCCAATTGGG
>JAVTVJ010006151.1:0-11290 GCA_034509425.1 Eopsaltria australis
AGCCAGAGTGATTTATTATTATTATTATTTTTTAAAATATATTCTATGTTAATTAAAATCCCCCCCTGCTGGCGTGTGGTTGTTTTTGGGGGGGGGGGTTACAAGGTAGGGGGGGTTCAGATGCTCCCCCCCCCCAGATCTGCCAGGCCCTTGGGGCTGGGGTCGCTTTGCGGGGAGGGAACAAAGGGGTCCCTAAATGGGTAGGGGGGCAAAGGGGTCTCGTTTTGGGGTGGGGGGAAATGGGGTCCCCCACTTTCCTTGGGGAGCTCCTTGAGTTTCCTGGGGAGGGTCAGAGGGGTCTCTTTAGGGTCCTGGAAGCTCCTGTGGGATGTCGGGGTGGGTCGGAGGGGTCTCTGGGTGACCCTGGCGGTTTCTGTGGGGTCTGGAGGGTCCTGGGGGGGATTTTGGGGGTCCTGGGGGGGGCGGTGTCCCCGGGCGGGGACCGCGAGTCCTCCGAGCCGGCAGGGGGCGCCGTCGCGGGCGGCGGGGCCGGGCGGGCGCGCGGTCGCGGCCCAGCGGAGCCCAAAGACGCGGCCCCGGCCCGGCCCGGCCCGGCCCGGCCCGCAGGTACCGGGGGGGACCCCGGGGGAACCGGGCCGGGGGTCCCGCGGGGCTGCGGGGGCTGCGGGGCCGGGTCTGGGGCCTGCGGGGCCGGGGGCAGGGCCCGCGCCGCCTGTGGGGCCGCTGTGGGGGAGCCACCGGGGGGGACACGGGGAGGGGACACCGCTGGGGGGGGGGAGGGCACCGGGGCGGAGATGGGGACAGGGAACCCTCCGGAGGCGTCACCCGGAGGGACACGGGGCCACAGGAGCCTCCGGGGGGAACACGGGGATGGGGGACCCTCCCGGGCCCTCTGCAGGATGTGACCCCCCAGGCAGGAGCTGTCGCTGTCCCCAGAGGGCTGTGACCCCCCCATCTGAGGGGGTGTCGCTGTCCCCAGAGGGCTGTGACCCCCCCATCTGAGGGGGTGTCGCTGTCCCCAGAGGGCTGTGACCCCCCGGTGCAGGGGCTGTGACCTCCCTAGCCGGGGGTGCCCTGCCGGGGTGACGGTGGCCCTGCAGGGGTGTCCGCGGTGGCACCGGGGCTGTGTCACCCCCCCGGTGTGGGGGGACCGGGGTGACGTGGGCGGCCAGGGCCCGGCGCCCGCTTCCTTCCCCTTTCTGCTCCCCCCGTTCTCCGGCTCCGGAGGCTCCAGGGACCCCCCCGCGGGCAAGCCGGGGGTGCCGGGGACAGGGAGGGGGGCTGGGGACACTGAGGGGGCTCTGGGGACACTGGGGGGGACTTTGAGGACGGGGCGCGCTGCTGGGGACCGGGGGTGCTGGCGACAAGCATGGGGCACAGCAAGGGAGCGGGTCCCCGAAGCGGGGACGCAGCCCCCAAAGCGGGGGTGCCTCGGGGTGCGGGTCCTTCCTCCGGGCACTGCCCAGGGGACACCCCCGTGCTGGGGGGTGGCTGCAAGGTTTGGGGGGTCCCCGTGTCCCGCGGCGTGACCGGAAACCTCCTCCCTTCCCGTGCCGCGGGGCCGGGGCCGGGGCCGGGGCCGGGGCCGGGGCCGGGGCGGTGGCGGTGGCGGGAGGTGGCGGCGGTGGCATCGCGCGTGTGTCCCCGCAGATGCTGTGACAGCCATGTCGGACGAGAAGCCCCCGCAGCTCGTGGATTACTTCGTGGTGGCCGGGCTGGCGGAGGCGTCGCGGGCGCTGGAGGAGGAGCAGCAGCCGCGGCCGGCGCGGCCCGGGGAGCCCATCACGGACGTGGCCGTGATCATCCGCTCGCAGGGCGAGGAGGTGCCCCAGGGCTTCACCTGCATCGAGACCACCACGTCGGGCCACCCCGTGGACCTCAACGCGGGGCTGCTCAACAACCCGCAGATGTTCCTGTGCTACAAACGCGGGAGGGACAAACCCCCCCTGATCGAGCTGGGGTGAGTGGGGGGGAGATGGGTCTTGCTCTGGGTCAGGATGCTCCGGGCTGGGGGAGAGTTTGGGGAGCTGGGAAAGAACCTGGAGGTGCTGGAGGGCAGGGATTGTCCCTGAGCTGGGCACTGCGCTCAGGGCCAGAGTTCACAGCTTCAGGTGGTGCCAGGGGAGGCTCAGGGTGGATGTGAGGAGGGATTTCCTCCTGGAAAGGGCGGTCAGGCCTTGCAGTGGCCATCCCTGGAGGTGTCCAAGGAACGGCTGGACGCTGGTCTGGGTGACCAGGTGGGGGTCAATCTCAGGTCGGATGCGGCGATCCTGGGGCTCTTTCCCAAGCTGCATCACTCTGGGATCCTGCTGTGGGATCGCAGCAGCTCCTGGGCTTCCCCTCAGCCCTCTCCCCTCTCAGGGTGCACTATGAGGGCAAGGACCGCCCCAAGCCGGGCTACCACATCCTGGACACGACCCCCTACAGCCGCTCGGCCAACCTGGCCTCGGGCTCCCCGGGCCACCAGCGCACGTTCCTGACGTTCCGGCGCGCGGCCGAGCCCCCCGGCCACCACACGCTGGGGGTCACCGACATCTGCCTGGTGATGCCCAGCAAGGGCGAGAGCACCCCCCACACCTTCTGCCGCGTGGACAAGAACCTCAACACCAGCATGGTGGGTTTGGGGGGGTCCTTCTCTCGCCCCCCCGGTGCTGCCCAGCCCCTGCTGACCCCCCAAACCCCGCTCCCTCCTTGCAGTGGGGCCCCGCGTTGTTCCTGTGCTACAAGATCGCCGTGGCCAAGGGCAACACGCTGGTCTACGAGGCAGGTGGGGACCTCGGGCTGGGGGTTCTGGGCCCCCCCAGATGGAGCTGGAGTTGTTTATTGTTATAGTTATATTTTAAAATGTTTTCTGTGTTAATTAACCTCCCCCAGCCGGTGCGGGGATGATTTGGGGGAGGTGCAGGAGCCCCTGGGTCTGCTCAGGGGGGTTTGGGGAGCACAAGGTGGGGGATTCAGCTGCCCCAGCATCCCTGGGGGGGCCTTCCAAGGCCTTTGGGACTGGAGCCATTTACTGGAGGTGGATGACAATGTGGTCCCTTACTGGGAGGAGTGGGGTCACCATTACTGGGGTGACAATGGGGTCCCTTACTGGGAGGATTGGGGTCACCATTACTGGGGTGACAATGGGGTCCCTTACTGGGGTGACAATGGGGTCCCTTACTGGGGTGACAATGGGGTCCCTTACTGGGGTAACACTGTGGTCTCTTACTGGTGAGAGGCAGCAATTGAGTTTCCTGTTGGGGGGAAGTTTGGGGGGTGTTTTTGTGGAGCTGTGGGCACTCCCCCGGCTGCCCCCTCCTCATGTCCGTGTGTCCGTGTGTCCGTGTGTCCGTGCAGGGCTGCTGAGCCGCTACCCCGAGCAGGACAGCGAGTCCTTCCCCCTGCCCGAGTCGGTGCCCGTGTTCTGCCTGCCCATGGGGGCCACCATCGAGAGCTGGCCCGCGGGCACCAAGTACCCCCTGCCCGTCTTCTCCACCTTCGTCCTCACCGGCGCCTCGGGGGACAAGGCACGGCAGGACAGGGGGCTCTGGGGGGGGAGGGGGTGGGGTGTGGGATGGGGTTCCTCAGTGCCATGGGGGGGGTTGGGTCCCCAGATCGCAGCACCCGTGTCCCCAGTGCTGTGGGACAGGGATCCCCAGTGCCAGGGATCCCCAGTGCCAGGGATCCCCATCCCTCATGGGACAGGGATCTCCAGTGCCAGGGATCCCCAGTGCCAGGGTTCCCCATCCCTCATGGGACAGGGATCCCCAGTGCCAGGGGTCCCCAGTGCCAGGGGTTCCCAGCCCTCGTGGGACAGGGATCCCCAGTGCCAGGGATCCCCAGTGCCAGGGATCCCCAGTGCCAGGGCTCCCCATCCCTCGTGGCTGCCCTGACGGCCGGTCCCCGCAGGTGTACGGCGCCGCCATCCAGTTCCACGAGGCGTTCCCGCGGGAGCGGCTGTCGGAGGCGCAGGCGCTGCGCCTGGGGCTGCTCAGCGTGGTGGACCGGCGGCCGGTGCCCGGGCGCTCGCTGCACACCCGCAAGAGCATCTGCGTGCTGTCCCACTGGCCCTTCTTCGACGTCTTCCGCAAGTTCCTCATGTTCATCTACCGCTACTCCATCTCGGGCCCCCACGTGCTGCCCCTGGAGACGTGAGCGCAGAGCAGGGGGGGCGCCGGGCGGGGCGGGGGCCCGCGGTGACCCCCCCGCTGACGGGGCCGCTCCGCCCGCAGGCACATCTCCCACTTCATGCACAACGTGCCCTTCCCGTCCCCGCAGCGCCCGCGGATCCTGGTGCAGGTCGGTCACCTCGGGGGGGGGCTCACGGTGACCCCCACGGCCCGGCGTGTCGCTGTGTCCCCCAGCACGTCTCCGTGTCCCTGCAGATGTCCCCGTACGACAGCCTGCTGCTGTGCCGGCCCGTGTCCTCCCCGCTGCCGCTCAGGTAGGGCTGGGGGTGCAGGTGTGCGGGGGGACAGGTGACAGGGGAGGGGGCCGTGGGTGACCAGGTGATGTCCCCGCCCGCAGCGGGGCCAGTTTCCTGACGCTGCTGCAGAACCTGGGCCCTGACAACGCGGTGGCGCTGCTGGTGGCCGTCCTCACTGAGCAGAAGCTGCTCATCCACTCCCTGCGCCCTGATGTCCTGACCAGCGTGGGGGAAGCCCTGGTGGCGGTGAGTGACACCACGGGGGACACCACAGGGACACTGTGGGGGTGCGCTGGGGACCCGCCGTGCTGGGGAGCCTGGTCCCACAGCGCTGGGGTCCTGTGGCACTGGGCATCCCTGTGCTGGGAGCACCGATCCCGTGGTGCTGGGGTCCTGCCCTGCTGGAGATCTCCATCCCACGGTGCTGGGGATCCCCGTTTTGTGCTGCTGGGGACCTGTTGTGCTGAGGACCCCGATCCCACAGGACTGGGAAATCCCGGTCCCGTGGCATCGGTGATCCTGGTCCCACAGCTCCGGAGACCCCACCCCGCGGCGCCGGGCCCCCCATCCCGCCTGGCGGGGGCTCCGCGGCGCTGACCACCCTCGTCCTGTCCCCAGATGATCTTCCCCCTGCGCTGGCAGTGCCCCTACATCCCGCTGTGCCCGCTGGCGCTGGCTGACGTGCTGTGTGCCCCCGTGCCCTTCATTGTAGGCATCCACTCCAGCTACTTCGACCTCTACGAGCCCCCCCGCGACGTCATCTTCGTCGACCTGGACACCAACACCATTTTCCAGTGAGTGTCCCCAGGGCCGGGGGCGGGCGGGCCGTGCCGGGGTCCCGGGGGGTCCCAGGGGTCCCGCTCTGCCCCCGTGCCTGTGTCCCCAGGAGCGAGGAGCGGAAGCTGCTGTCGCCCCGCGCGCTGCCCCGCCGGCCCTGCAAGGTGCTGCTGGCCTCGCTGCACAGCCTGTCCCAGCAGCTGGACGAGCGTGAGTGGGGCTCCTGGGGGTGTTCCGGGGGCTCCAGGGTGTCCCGGGGGGCATCTGGAGGGTCTGGGGGTCACCACATCTGCTGTTACAGAATCACAGAATAGCCCAAATCGGGAGGGACACACTGGGGTCAAAGACACCCTGAAATCCCCCCCTGCCTGGGAGCGTTTTCCCAGCAGGATCAGAGCTGTGGCTTCATTCCCCGGGCGTTATTTCCCACCCATTCCCCAGCCAGCCAGGCCCACCCTCAGGGCATCCCCGGTGCTGCCACCATCCCCTCCTTGTCCCCGCAGTGCTGAGCGCGCCGGGCGAGGAGGAGCCGCCGGAGCTGGTGCTGAGCGACGCCGAGGCCGCGGGCGCGCGCCGGGCGCAGCTGGAGCTGGAGGCGCGGGCGGCTTTCCTGCGCTTCATGGCCTGCGCCCTGCGCGGCTACCGCTCCTTCCTGCGCCCCATCGCCCCCGCGCCCGCCCCGGCCGGCCGCGACGCCGGCAGCCTCTTCGCTCTGCAGGGTGTGTGGGGACTGGGGGACAGGGGGTGGGTCTGGCTGGGGTGTGGCTGTGATTCCAGCAGCCTCTTGGCTCTGCAGGGTGTGTGGGGACTGGGGGACAGGGGGTGAGCGTGGCTGGGGTGTGGCTGTGATTCCAGCAGCCTCTTTGCTCTGCAGGGTGTGTGGGGACTGGGGGACAGGGGGTGGGTCTGGCTGGGGTGTGGCTGTGACACCGGCAGCCTCTTGGCTCTGCAGGGTGTGTGGGGAATGGGGGGATATGGGGTGGGTCTGGCTGGGGTGTCCCAATGGGTCCCGTCCTGTTCTGTCTTATCCCCATCCTGTTCCATCCCATGCATACCATTCTGCACATCTCATCCTGTCCGATCCCATCCCATGGATCCCATCCCATCCCATCCCATCCCATCCCATCCCATCCCATCCCATCCCATCCCATCCCATCCCATGGATCCCATCCCATCCATCCCATCCCATCCCATGGATCCCATCCCATCCCATCCCATCCCATCCCATCCCATCCCATCCCATCCCATCCCATCCCATCCCATGGATCCCATCCCATCCATCCCATCCCATCCCATGGATCCCATCCCATCCCATCCATCCCATCCCATCCCATCCCATCCCATCCCATCCCATCCCATCCCATCCCATCCCATCCCATCCCATGGATCCCATCCCATGGATCCCATCCCATCCCTTCCTGTCCCTCTCAGTCCCCCCCGCTGAGCGCTGTCCCCGCGGTGTCCCCAGGGTTCCTGCGCTCCCGGGAGCGGGCGTACCAGCGTTTCTACGGGCAGCTGCTGCGCACGCAGCTCTTCACGCAGTTCATCGAGGACTGCTCCTTCGCCAGCGACCGCGAGCCCTGCCTCGAGTTCTTCGACACCTGCGTCGACAAGGTGTGTCCCCTGTGTCCCCTCTTTGTGCCCCTCGTGTGTCACTCCCCACCCTGAGTTCCTCACACCTGCGTCCACAAGTGTGTCTCCTCTGTCCCCTCTGTGTCCCTTGTGTGTCACTCCCCTCCTCGAGTTCCTCACACCTGTGTCCACAAGGTGTGTCCCGTGTCCCCGGTGACCCCGCCGCCCCTCCCCAGGTGCAGGTGGACCTGGAGAAGCCCGAGGACACGCCCCTGATGGAGCTGGATGATCCCCGGGGCGGGGAGCACACGGTGTTCATCACGCCCCCGGAGCAGCCGGCGGGGCCGGACGGGGCCGAGCTCCCCGCACGCTACAGGTGAGACCCCCAGCCCCACCTGCGCCTCCCCCTCCCCAAAGCCCCCTCACCTGTGCCCCCACACCCCCCCAGGTATGACGGGTTCCCCACGCTGCGCCCGGAGCTGCTGGAGCCGCCCCGGGACCCGCTGGTGGCGCAGCTGTGCCAGGCCCGGAGCAGCGCCCCGAGCAGCCCCGCCCCGCGCCGCACCAAGCAGGTGAGGGACAGCACCTGGGCAGGGCTGGCTGTGGCAGGGACACCTGGACAGGGTGGGACAGCACATGGCTAAGTGTCCCCGTGAGCTGTGACACCTGTCCAGGTGACACCTGGCACAACGCTTGGACGGGCATCTCCTTAGATCTGCCCCCTGTGCCCACCTGAGCGTGGCACCGAGGGGCTCAGCTCCCATTCCCTGCCTCTCCCCCGTCCCCGGTGTCCCCAGGAGATGAAGGTGGCCCAGCGGGTGGCCCAGAAGTCGTCGGCGGTGCCGGAGCTGTGGGCCCGGTGCCTGCTGGGGCACTGCTACGGGCTCTGGTTCCTGTACCTGCCCACCCACGTGCGCGCCGCCCCCGCCAAGCTCCGCGCGCTGCAGCTCGCCTACGACGTCCTGCGCAAGATGGAGCAGCACAAGGTGGTGCTGCCCGACGAGGTGGGTCAGCTCCTGGGCCACAGCCTCGAGGGGAAGGGGATCTGGAGCTGGGGTGGGCAGTGCTGGGCTCACCCGGCCTCGAGGTGTCCAGGGAATGGCTGCTGAGGGGAATGGCCGGTGCTGTGTCCGGTTCTCGGGGCAGGAGGGACATTGGGAGCGTGTCCAGAGAAGGGGAAGGGGCTGGAGAACTCCTGAGGGAGATGGGGAAGGGGCTCAGCCTGGAGAAAAGGGGGATCAGAGGGGACCTTGTGGCTCTGCACAACTCCCTGACAGGAGGGGGCAGCTGGGGGGGATTTGGGATCTCATCCCAGGGAGCAGGGACAGGGAGAAGCTGTGCCAGGGCAGGTTCAGGTTGGAATCAGCAGGAATTTCCCCATGGAAAGGGCAGTCAGGCCTTGGCAGGGGCTGCTCAGGGAGGTTTGGAGTGTCCATCCCTGGAGGTGTCCGAGGAGCGGCCGGACATTGTTCTGAGCGACCAGGTGTGGGTCGGGCTCAGGTTGGACTCAGTGATCCTGGAGCTCTTTCCCACCTGGAGAACCGTGGGATTCTGAGGGTGGAACGGTGGCCGGGGGTGGCCCGGGCTGACTGCAGGTGGCTCCCCAGGTGTGCTACCGCATCCTGATGCAGCTGTGCGGGCAGTACGGCGAGCCCGTGCTGTCCGTGCGCGTCCTGCTCGAGATGAAGCGCGCCGGCATCGTCCCCAACACCGTCACCTACGGCTACTACAACAAGGTGACCCCGACGGGACGCACCTTTGGGGGGGTTCCTGGGGGTTCCCCTGGCCAGCCCTGACCCCTCCCGTGTCCCCCTGGCAGGCGGTGCTGGAGAGCAAGTGGCCGGCGGGGACGCAGGGGGGGCGGCTGCGCTGGGCCAAGCTGCGGAACGTGGTGCTGGGGGCGGCGCAGTTCCGGCAGCCCCTGCGGCAGCGGGAACGCCGGAGCGCCGCCGGAGACCCCCCGGGTGAGGGAATGGGGAATGGGGGGGATTGTCACCCCACTGACACCCCCCTGTCCCCTCGCAGCTCATGGAGCCCCTCTGAATCAGTCGGGGGGGTGGGGGGGACCCCAGTGACGCTGCCCTGTCCCCTCCTGCCAGGGGTTGAATCGCCCTGAGGTTGGGGTGTTTGTGGGGGTCACTGGGGGTCTCTGTCACCCCACTGACACCCCCTTGTCCCCTCCGGGTGACTGAGCCCCCCACAGATGCGAGCGATGGGGGGCTGCTGTCACTGACCCCCCTTTGTCCCCCCCCATCTGTGGGTGTTGGGGTGCTGCTGTCCCTGACCCCTTTGTCCCCTCCAGGTGACCAGGCCCCCCTCACAGGCGGGAGTGATGGGGGGCTGCTGTCCCTGACCCCCCCCTTGTCCCCTCCAGGTGACCAGGCCCCCTCACAGATGGGAGTGATGGGGTGCTGCTGTCCCTGACCCCCCCCTTGTCCCCTCCAGGTGACCAGGCCCCCCCCGCCCCGCGCCCCCCCCTGCAGCGCCAGACCACCTGGGCAGGTCGGAGCCTGCGGGACCCGGCCCCGGCCCCGCGGTTGGTGAAGAGCGGCAGCCTGAGCTTCCCCGGCAGCGCCCGGGGCGAGGGGGGGACCCGGGTGGCACCGGGGGAGCCCCCCCTGCTCCCCGTGTCCCCCACCCCGCCACGCCCCCGCCCGCGCCGGGGGGGCTCTGCCGACGGGAGCCTCTCGGACCTCGGCACGGACGAGAGCGGCGGGGACGAGGCGCCGGCCGGGGGTCCCGCCGGGGGTCCCGCGGGGGTGACCCCGCGCCGGGGGCTGGCGGCCAAGCTGCAGCAGCTGCTGTCACCCGGCAAGCGGCCCCCCCCGCGCCCCGCTGAGCCCCCCCGGGAGCCCGGGGGTCGCCGGGGGTCGGAGCAGCGGGACGGGGACTCCGGCTGTCGCCGCAGCCCCGCCGAGAGCCTGCTGCGGCCCCGGGAGCGGCCCGAGTCCACGGCGTCGGAGGTACCGCGGCTCTGTGTGTCGCTGCGTGTGGCACTGCGTGTGTCACTGCGTGTGTCGCTGTGTGTCCCCACAGCCATCCCCCTGAGCCCGTGTGTCCCCCCCAGAGCTCCGTGTCCCTGGGCAGTGAGCTGGACCTGTCCGATGCCTCGGGGGGCAGCAGCGGGGCCCCCAAATCCACGGAGCCCTCCATGGATGGGACAGCGGGGACAGAGCCCCCCGCCCTGGAGGTGAGGAAGGGTGGGGCAAAGGGGTTGGGGGGCAGAGCTCAGTTTGGGGGGGTCAGAGCTCAGTTTGGGGGGCAGTGCTCAGTTTGGGGGTCAGAGCTCAGTTTGGGAGGGTCAGAGCCCAGTTTGGGGGGGTCAGAGCTCGGTTTGGGGGTCAGAGCTCAGTTTGGGGGGGCAGTGCTCAGTTTGGGGGGTCAGAGCTCAGTCTGGGGGGGCAGTGCTCAGTTTGGGGGTCAGAGCTCGGGTTTAGGGGGTCAGAGCCCAGTTTGGGGGGGTCAGAGCTCGGTTTGGGGGTCAGAGCTCGGTTTTGGGGGTCAGAGCTCGGTTTGGGGGCAGAGCCCGGCTCAGGCCGCAGTGGCCGGTGTCCCCAGGTGCTGCTGTCCAGCTGCTCGCGCTGCCCGGGCTGTGCCGGGCTCGTGTTCGATGAGGAGCTCATGGCCGGCTGGACCTCGGACGACTCCAACCTCAACACCTCGTGCCCCTTCTGCTCCCGCTCCTTCGTGCCCTTCCTGAGCATCGAGATCCGCGACTTCCGACGGCCCCCCAGGTGGGACCCCCCTGGACAACCCCAGGAGAGCCCCTGGGACACCCCCAGACCACTCCCGGGACCCCCATCCCCTGTGGGGACACCCCAATGTCCTACAGCCCCAAGGGGTGTCCCCGTCACCCCTCATTGCTCCCCAGCATCCCCCCCCTCCTTCCACCCATCCTTTGGGGATCCCCCAACACCCCCCGGTGCCCCCCATTCCCGTGACCCCCCGTGTCTCCCGCAGCCCCCCCGGGGCCGGCCCCGTGCCCCCCTCCCCGCAGGGCCCGGTGCTCAGCGACCGCCGGCGCTGCCTGGAGCTGGACGAGACCCCCGAGCTGTGCAACGGCTGCGCCGACACCCCGGTACCGGGGGGACCCCGGGAGGGGCGCTGGGGGTGGATCCGGGGGGACTGGGAATGGGGAGGGGGCGATTTTGGGTGGGGAGGGTCCCCCATCCCTGGGATTTGGGGTTGGGAGGGTCCCCCATCCCTGGGATTTGGGGTTGGGAGGGTCCCGCCTGGCATTTGGGGTTACTGGGGGGGTCCCTGCTGGTGCTGTGCTGGTTCTGGGCTGGGCAGGGGGTCCCTCCCCACCACAATTTGTGGCTCCCCCGTGTGTCCCCCCCATTCCCAGGTCCTGCTGTGTTACAGGGCTGGGCAGGGGGTGTCCCACCCCTCTAATTTGGGGGTCCTATGTGTGTGTCCCCCCCATTCCCAGGTCCCAGGGCATTACAGGGCTGGGCAGGAGGTGTCCCACCCCTCTAATTTGTGTCTCCCCCGTGTGTCCCCCCCATTCCCAGGTCCCAAGGTGTTACAGGGCTGGGCAGGGGGTGTCCCAAACCCCTAATTTGTGTCTCC
>JAVTVJ010006157.1:0-13894 GCA_034509425.1 Eopsaltria australis
ACTTTGGCATCCAGGGGTTGGGATCCTGGGATTGGGATCTAGGGGTTGAGATCCTGCAGGGGTTGGGATCCAGGGATGGGGATCCAGGGATTGGGATCTAGCAGGGATTGGTATCTAGGGATTGAGATCCTGCAGGGGTTGGGATCCTGCAGGGATTGGGATCCAGAGATTGGGATCCTGCAGGGATTGGGATCCTGGGATTGGGATGCAGGGATTTGGATCCTGCAGGGATTGGGATCCAGGGACTGGGATCCTGCAGGGATTGGGATCCTGGGATTGGGATCCTGGGATTTGGATCCTGCAGGGATTGGGATCCAGGGACTGGGATCCTGCAGGGATTGGGATCCTGGGATTGGGATCCTGGGATTGGGATCCTGCAGGGATTGGGATCTAGGGGTTGGGATCCTGGGATTGGGATCTAGGGATTGAGATCCTGCAGGGGTTGGGATCCTGCAGGGGTTCGGATCCAGGGATTGGGATCCTGCAGGGATTGGAATCCTGGGATTGGGATCCAGGGATTTGGATCCTGCAGGGATTGGGATCCTGGGATTGGGATCCAGGGATTGGGATCCTGCAGGGATTGGGATCCTGGGATTGGGATCCAGGGATTTGGATCCTGCAGGGATTGGGATCCTGGGGATTTTTTGTTGTTTTAGTTGAAGTTATTTCAGCTGAGGGGCCTGGGTGAAATCCTCCTGAGCAGTAAGTGCTCACCTCTGACTCTCTCTTGCTTTGGTCATAAAAGCTTTTCCTCTGGGGCAGAATCTGCGGGTGGGATTGGGAGGGTGGGGACAGACGAGAGATCTCTGCAGCCGGGTCTGAGAGCGGGAGGTTCATTGTGAAAGGGCGTGGGTGTAGGAGAGCTGCTGGGGGCTGCCAGACACAGCCTGGAGCAGGGAGAGAAGGGAGAGAGCAAGAGAGGAGAGGAGAGAGGAGAGAGCGAGCTTGGCCTTTCCAATCCCATCAATCATCTTCTGGGCTGAATATTCTCATTCTCATTCACCAATCCAGAACCAGCTACAAATCTTAGAACATTTGCATCCAGCCCATGAGAACTATTGCATCCCCATCCAGGGTTCTATTTGAAACCCTAAAAGCTGCTTTTGGGAGCCTCTGCCAGCTTGGTGGGGTCTGCTCTGAGCCTTGGGCCTGTCTGCAGGCAGAGGGGATTGTTCAATCCAAGGGGGATCACCTGCAGTGGCCATGCCATTGTTTTCCAGTTGTTCAGGAGCTGGGCTTTGGGATCTCAAAGCTTGGCTTCATTTCAATCTCGCTCAGAGTTTCTCCATTCCCAGCATCTTTTGCCAGGTTATCACATTGATAAGGCTTTCCTATTCCATCTTCCCCAACACTCTGGTCTGTTTTTCTTTAATCAAACTCCTCTGACAGTGCTCCCAGGGGAGCTCAAGCTGTTTGTGAGCAGGAAACACCCTGCCCTTACCTGTCCAGTGAGAGGTGTTTGATAAATCCCCAATCCTAACACAGAGGGAAGCAAAACATTTTCCTTCCTGTTCCATCAGCACTGAATGTGGCCATGGTGAGCAGCAGAAATTCCTTGTGTTCCATGCTCAAGGAAGGAATGTTTTTGTTCCAGGCCATTTTCCCACCCTGATTCATGTCCCTGGCAGCTCCTGCTCTGCTGGAATGAAGTTTGGCGCAGCAGGAAGTGACTGAGGTGTTCCAGGCTTTAAACCCTGTGTTTTCTTTGTGTCACACGTCACAAAGATGTAATCCTGGGGGATTTAAAGGTGGTTTTTTTTTTAGTTTTGCTCCTCCTTGAGAGGTGATTGCTGCTGGTTTTTGTCTGCAGGCCTCCAGCAGCGTGGTCAGCCTTCACCCTGAGCGAGCTGAGCGGGCTCATCCCCGTGCTGGACCACAGCATCCTGCAGCACATCCCCAAGGTGGGCTGCTCCACAGGGCTGGGGGCTTGGGAAGCACCCCTGGGGTTGGGATGGGTGAATCTGGGATTGAAGAGCTCCCAGCAGTTCCTCCTTCCACAAGAAGCCAGAGGGAGGGTGGTTTGTGTGCAGTGAGGGCTCCTCCACAGGGCTGGGAATTTGGGAAGCACTCCTGGGGCTGGGATGGGTGAATCTGGGATTGTTGAGCTCCCAGCAGTTCATCCTTTTACAAGAAGCCAGAGGGAGGGTGGTTTGTGAGCAGTGAGGGCTCATGGGGCTCTTACACAAGGCTGGGAATTTGGGAAGCACTCCTGGGGCTGGAGTGAGTGAATCTGGGATTGTTGAGCCACTCTGCTTTTGGCAGTTTCTCCTTTTAAAAGCAGCCAGAGGGATGATGGTTTGTAAGGGATGGGAGTTCATGGAGCTCCTACACAGGGCTGGGGATTTGGGAAGCACTCCTGGGGTTGGAGTGTGGATAAATCTGGGATTGAAGAGCTCCCAGCAGTTCCTCCTTTCACAAGAAGCCAGAGGGAGGGTGGTTTGTGAGCAGTGAGGGTTCATGGAGCTGACAGGCTGGAGCTCCTCCACAGGGGTGGGAATTTGGGAAGCATCCCTGGGGTTGGGATGGGTGAGTCTGCTGGGGTTCTTGAACTCCCAGCAGTTTCTCCTTTCACAAGAAGCCAGAGGGAGGGTGGTTTGTGAGGGGTGAGAGTTCATGGAGCTCCTACAGAGGGCTGGGGATTTGGGAAGCACTCCTGGGCTCAGGGTGTGGGTGAATCTGGGATTGTTGAGCTCCCAGCAGTTTTCCCTTTCAAAAGCAGCCAGAGGGGTGGTGGTTTGTGTGCAGTGAGGGCTCCTCCACAGGGCTGGGAATTTGGGAAGCACTCCTGGGGCTGGGATGGGTGAATCTGGGATTGTTGAGCTCCCAGCAGTTCATCCTTTTACAAGAAGCCAGAGGGAGGGTGGTTTGTGAGCAGTGAGGGCTCATGGAGCTCTTACACAAGGCTGGGAATTTGGGAACCATTCCTGGGGCTGGAGTGGGTGAATCTGGGATTGTCGAGCTCCCAGCAGTTTTTCCTTTCAAAAGCAGCCAGAGGGATGATGGTTTGTGAGGGATAAGGGCTCATGGAGCTCCTCCACAGGGCTGGGGATTTGGGAATCACTTTTGGGAAGCTTTTGGGTTGGAGTGTGGGTGAATCTGGGATTGTTGAGCTCCCAGCAGTTCCTCCTTCTACAAGAACCCAGAGGGAGGGTGGTTTGTGAGGGATGAGAGTTCATGGAGCTCCTACAGAGGGCTGGGGATTTGGGAAGCACTCCTGGGGCTGGGATGGGTGAATCTGGGATTGTTGAGCTCCCAGCAGTTTCTCCTTTTACACGAACCCAGAGGGAGGGTGGTTTGTGAAGGATGAGAGTTCATGGAGCTCCTCCACAGGCCTGGGAACTTGGGGAGCACCCCTGGGGCTGGGATGGGTGAATCTGCTGGGGTTCTTGAGCTCCCAGCAGTTTTTCCTTTCAAAAGAACCCAGAGGGAGGGTGGTTTGTGAGCAGTGAGGGTTCCTGGAGCTGTCAGGCTGGAGATCCTCCACAGGGCTGGGGATTTGGGAAGCACCCCTGGGGCTGGGATGGGTGAATCTGGGATTGTCGAGCTCCCAGCAGTTCCTCCTTTTACAAGAACCCAGAGGGAGGGTGGTTTGTGAGCAGTGAGGGCTCATGGAGCTCTTACACAAGGCTGGGAACTTGGGAAGCACCCCTGGGGCTGGGATGGGTGAATCTGCTGGGGTTTTTGAGCTCCCAGCAGTTTTTCCTTTTACAAGAACCCAGAGGGAAGGTGGTTTGTGAGCAGTGAGGGCTCATGGAGCTCTTACACAAGGCTGGGAACTTGGGAAGCACCCCTGGGGCTGGGATGGGTGAATCTGCTGGGGTTTTTGAGCTCCCAGCAGTTTTTCCTTTTACAAGAACCCAGAGGGAAGGTGGTTTGTGAGCAGTGAGGGTTCCTGGAGCTGACAGGCTGGAGATCCTCCACAGGGCTGGGGATTTGGGAAGCACCCCTGGGCTCAGGGTGTGGGTGAATCTGGGATTGTCGAGCTCCCAGCAGTTTTTCCTTTCCAAAGCAGCCAGAGGGAGGGTGGTTTGTGAGGGATGAGGGCTCCTGGAGCTGTCAGGCTGGCACTGCACACCCAGGCCACTGCCAGCCCCTCCTGTCACCGCAGGGACAGCAGGAATGGCTCTCCAGGGCTCTGTGAGGAGCTCCAGGCGCTGCTGGGGACAGGGAGAGTTCCAGCATCCCGGGAATCGCTTCTGGCTCGGCATCTCCCTGTGCGGGAGGAGCAGGGGCTGTGCTGGATTCCCAAACCCCTCTGATGATCCCTTTTTCCTTGCAGGATGCTTTGACCACGTGGCTGAGGAATTTTGCCCGGGAATCCCCCCTGTCCAGGGAGGAGCTGGCTGCTGTCATCGAGGAGCTCCAGCCCCGCCAGCACAGGCACAAGCGGCAGGAGGGTACGGGATCTGCCCTGATCCAGGGACATTCCCACCGGGAATTCCCATCACCTGGAGCCTGCCAGGCTTTGGGAGGGGCTCCCAGGGAGGTTTGGAGTCCAAGGAACTCCTGGACGTGGCGCTCAGTGCTGGTGCCACAGCGGGGATCGGGCACAGATCAATTTTTCAGGCACAGATCCACCTTGGAGGCTTTCCCAAGCAGCCAAATTCTGGGATTCAGAGCTTGGAGAGAGAGGATTGAATTTAAGCCTGAGTTAGGCGTGGTTTCAGCAGGGTGCCCAGCTGGCAAGGAGATCACAGAGGAGGTTCTGGAGGATGATCTGATGCCCACCTTCTACAGCCCCGAGGAGCTGCGCGCCTGCCTCCGGAATGTTTCCCTGGAAAACCGCCTGGGCCAGGTCCTCACCTACCCCTTCAGCATCCCCCAGCTGGCTGTGCTCAAGGAGTACCTGGACGAGGTAAAACCAGCCCCAAATGGCCAATTCCCACTGCTGGGATCACTCAGAGCAATCCCTGGTGGATTTGGGATCTCCAGGGATGTGACTCTTCAGGTCTCTTTCTGGGGAATAGAAAATGGGATTGCAGGAAGCTGAAGGAGGGGGGATTTCTATGGGATATTGGAATAAATCCTTCCCTGTGAGGGTGGGGAGGCCCTGGCTCAGCTGCCCCATCCCTGGAAGTGTCCAAGGCCAGGTTTTAGCATTCCCAGGCCCCTGGAATGTTTCCCTGGAAAAGCGCCTGGGCCAGGTCCTCACCTGCCCCTTCAGCATCCCCCAGCTGGCTGTGCTCCAGGAGCTCCTGGATGAGGGAAAACCAGCCCCAAAATGGCCAATTCCCATGGATGGGATTGCTCAGGAAAATTCCTGGTGGATTTGGGATATCCAGGGATGTGAAATTTCCACTGCTGGGATCACTCAGAGCAATCCCTGGTGGATTTGGGATCTCCAGGGATGTGACTCTTCAGGTCTCTTTCTAGGGAATAGAAAATGGGATTGCAGGAAGCTGAAGGAGGGGGGATTTCTATGGGATATTGGAATAAATCCTTCCCTGGCTCAGCTGCCCCATCCCTGGAAGTGTCCAAGGCCAGGTTTTAGCATTCCCAAACCTCTGGAATGTTTCCCTGGAAAAGCGCCTGGGCCAGGTCCTCACCTGCCCCTTCAGCATCCCCCAGCTGGCTGTGCTCCAGGAGCTCCTGGATGAGGGAAAACCAGCCCCAAAATGGCCAATTCCCACTGATGGGATTGCTTGGGGATATTCCTGGTGGATTTGGGATTTCCAAGGATGTGAAATTTCCATTGATGGGATTGCTCAGGGCAATTCCCGGGGAATTTGGGATTTCCAAGGATTTGACTCAAATTTCCATGGATGGGATCACTCAGGGCAATTCCTGGATCTCCAAGGATGTGAAATTTCCACTGCAGGGATTGCTCAGGAAAATTCCTGGATAATTTGGGATTTCCAAGGATGCGGAATTTCCACTGCTGTGATTGCTCAGAGCAATTCCTGGGGAATTTGGGATCTCCAGGGATTTGACTCATATTTCCATGGCTGGGATCACTGAGGGCAATTCCCAGTGAATTTGGGATTTCCAAGGATTTGACTCAAATTTCCATGGATGGGATCACTCAGGGCAATCCCTGGTGAATTTGGGATTTGGCTCCAGCATCTCCTGACTTCCCTCCCTGGGTTTCTCCACCTTTTCTGGGAAAACATTGATTCCTTATCCCTGATTTCTGTATTTCCTCCCTTTTCCTGGCCTGTGGGCCCTCAGCCTCTCCCTGGGCACCTCTGGGAGCAGCGAGGCTCCATCCTCCCCCCATCCCCCAGGAGAGAGTTGAACCCAGCACTAAATCACCATTAAACCTTAGCCCCAGCCTAAACCCAGCTCCCTGAAGCCCCTGAGCCCACACCTGCGCTGTCTCCACAGAGATACCCCCAGGGTTATCCCGAAAATCTGCTCTCCAACCTGGGCCCTCTCCTTCCCCTCATCACCCCCGAGGAAATCTCCACCTGGAAGATGAGCTCGGCTCAGACCTTGGCTGCCTTCCTGCAAAACCAGCCCTCGGACGCCCTGGTAGGGATTTGGGTTTGTTCTCCTGCTTTGGGGCTGGTTTGGGGCTCACTGAGGTGGTTTAGGATCAGCTGAGGCAGTTTAGGATCAACTGGAGGCGGTTTAGGATCAACTTGGGGTGGTTTAGGATCACCTTGGGGTGGTTTGGGATTCACTGAGGTGGTTTAGGATGAGCTTGAGGTGGTTTAGGATCAACATAAGGTGGTTTATGATTCAGTGAGGTGGTTTAGGATTCACTGAGGCAGTTTAGGATCAACTTGAGGTGGTTTAGGATTCACTAAAGTGGTTTAGGATTCACTGAGGTGGTTTAGGATTCATTGAGGTGGTTTGGGATCAAGTGAGGTGGTTTAGGCTCAACTTGAGGTGGTTTAGGATTCATTGAGGTGGTTTGGGATCAAGTGAGATGGTTTAGGCTCAACTTGAGGTGGTTTAGGATTCATTGAGGTGGTTTGGGATCAAGTGAGATGGTTTAGGCTCAACTTGAGGTGGTTTAGGATTCACTGAGTGGTTTCTGGGGTTGCATCTTTGCTGCCCCAGTTTTGGGTGCCCCAAGGAGCAGCTTTGAAATGACTCCATTCCATATTTCCAATTACCACACCCATTTCTCTCTGTGCTCAAACCCCACCCTCCGATCTCATTAAATTAATCAACGCACTAATCACCTTTGCAGGCCTCAGCAGCAATCAACCGCTACGTGGGGCTGGGCCATGCCCTGAACAGCACGGCCCTGGCTGCCCTTGGCCCCAGGTACCTGTGCCTGCTCAGCGCCGGCCAGCTCCGAGCCATCGCCGCCGGCAGCCTCCGGTGAGCCCCGAGCCCCCGGCCCAGCCCCTTCCCGCTGGGATCCGGGATTCAGGGCAGGGCCAAGGACATCGCAGACTGTGCTGAGACAGAGCTCGGGGTTAGACTGAGACTGAGACTGAGACTGAGACTGAGACTGGGACTGGGACTGAGACTGAGACTGAGACTGAGACTGAGACTGAGACTGAGACTGAGACTGAGACTGAGACTGCTCCAGAGCACTCTGGGACTGCTGCTGACACTGCTCCTATGGCTGCTGCTGTGGCCACTGCCATGGCTACTGCCCCATGGCCACTGCCCTATGGCCACTCCCCATGGCCACTGCCCCATGGCCACTGCCCCATGGCCACTGCCATGGCCACTGCCCCATGGCCACTGCCCCATGGCCACTGCCCTATGGCCACTGCCCTATGGCCACTGCCCCATGGCCACTGCCCCATGGCTACTGCCCCATGGTCACTGCCCCACAGCCACTGCCCCCATGGTCACTGCCCCATGGCCACTGCCCCATGGCCACTGCCCCACAGCCACTGCCCCATGGTCACTCTCTCGCTATGCAGCTTTCCCTCGGATTGCCACCCAGCTACTGCCCCCTGGCCACTCCCCATCCCTGTCCCCATGTCACTTGCCCCATGCCACTGCCCGTGCCCTGCCCGAGTGCCACTGCCCCATGGCCACTCCCTTATGGCCACTGTCCCCACCACGCAGTGCAAATTCCCTTGATCCCATCCCACCCCCAGGCTGTGCCATCCCATAAACAGCAAAGATAAACAATCCCCTAGAAGGTCACACCCTACAATCCTCTCCCACAATGGGTGCAGAGGCCACAAAGCCATGCTCCTCTTTGCCATGTCCATCCCTGGTGCCCTGGATGTGCTTCCTGGGCACCTCTGGGCCAGGGAAGAGGCTCCCTCTGGCCATTCCAGGCTGATTTTCTGTCACACACAGTGCAACCCAACACCAGAATTCTCCTTTTTTCTGCTCTCAGGGAATGGGAATTCAGGGAATTCAGAACCTGCTCTGAGCCAGGATTTAAACCCTGCTCATCTCCACCAGGCCTCAGATTTCCAATCCAACTCTGTTTCAGCAGCTCTGCCTCTGTGCCTTCTTCCCTCTGCAGAAGAGTTAATGAAACTGAATTTCATGGAATTAATGAGTGATTAAGGATTCACTGGGGTGGTTTAGGATCAACTTGAGGTGGTTTAGGAGTCACTGAGGGGGTTTAGGATCAAATTGAGGTGGTTTAGGATCCACTGGGGTGGTTTAGGATCAACCTGAGGTGGTTTAGGATCATCTTAGGTGCTCATTTTCCTTTTCTCTGCTCTCAGCCAAAGGGAATTCAGGCAGCAGCTCAGAACCCGCTCTGAGCCGGGCTTTAAACCCCGCTCATCCCCCCCAGGCCTCGGATTTCCAATCCAACTCTCGTTATTTCAGCCCAGCAGGCAGAAAATCTGATTCTGTGCCTGTTTTTATGTGCAGAAGAGTTAATTAAACTGAATTCCATGTAATTAATTAATGATTAAGGTTGAGAAAGGGCTCTCAGATCATCCGCGGTCACCACTGAACCTCATCCTCGAGCATTTCCAGTTTCAATTCCTCTGAAAGCCCGTTAAATTTAATTAATCAATCAATCAATTAATTACACCTTGGCAAACACACACACAGGAATTTTTTTGGGCACCATCACCTGAAGGACAAATTCTCAGCAGGAAACTTGATTGGAATTTTCCAGGATTATTCCTCTCCCAGCTGGGATTGGGAATCCCTTGTGCTGTGCAGAGAAACCCCCAGGACAGATAAAAATCCTGCAAATTGAAGGCAATCAAAGCTTCTTTTTCCACCCTGAATCTTCCTTTTCCTGCAGGATGGCATCTCTGGATCCCTCAGGCTGTTCCCAGGACACCAAGGACATTTTGTACCCCAAAGCCAAAGAGGCTTTTTCCGCCCAGCACCGTCTGCCTGCTTACTACGAGCTGATCCTACCTTACCTGGGTATGGGAAAACCTGGATTTCGTGGGGAGAGAGAGAAATCAGCCCCCAGAAAAAAATGAGTGGCAAAATCCATCTGAGATTTGGGGATTTTCAAGGTGTTAAAAGTTTGTCTTTCCAAGCTGTAGATGGTATAAAATATTATTGAAGGATTGAAGTTCCCAAATCTTTTTCCAAACCATCACAGGGAAAATCAAACCCAGGATTTATCTCCCAGCCCTTTTCCATGTCACAAAATTGATTTAATTTTTTTCCCTTTTAAGCCAAGAATTTTTCCAAATTTTTCATCCCACTGTGGGTATCAAACTCTCAGATCTGGGGATTTTCAGGGTGTTAAAAGTTTGTGTTTCCAACTCATTGATGGTATAAAACATTATCGAAGGATTGAAGTTCCCAAATCTTTTTCCAAACCATCACAGGGAAAATCAAACTCAGGATTTATCTCCCAGCCCTTTTCCACATCACAAAATTGATTTTCCCCCCCTTTTAAGCCAGGAATTTTCCCAATTTTTCCCACCCCTCTCCCCGCTGTCTGGCATGGTCACAGATTTGTAAGGCCCAACAAAACAACTCCCAATAAAAAGAGGAGGAGCATCCACACATTTTTCACTTGGATCTCGTTGTGTTATCAGCCCCAGCCCAATGGATTTTGGAGGAATTGTAATTTTGATTTTGGAGAAATTATCATTTTGTGCAGAGACCCAGCCCAGCCCCTTTGGGATCTCCCATGCCCTGATCTTCTCCTTCTTTTGGGATCTCCCATCCCTTGATTTTCTCCTTCTTTTGGGATCTTCCATTCCCTGATTTTCTCCTTCTTTTGGGATCTTCCATTCCCTGATTTTCTCCTTCTTTTGGGATCTTCCATTCCCTGATTTTCTCCTTCTTTTGGGATCCCCCATCCCTTGATGTTCTCCTTCTTTTGGGGTCTCCCATTCCCTGATGTTCTCCTTTCCAGGGGGGGCTCCTGCTGCAGATCTCAAGGCTCTCAGCAAGGATGATGTGAACATGAACGTGAGCACGTTTGTGACCCTGAGGAGAGACTCCCTGATGGTGAGCGGGGCCTTGGAATGTCCCATGGCCCCTGCCCCACGGCCACTGCCCCATGGCCACTGCCCCATGGCCACTGTCCTATAGACACTGCCCCATGGCCACTGCCCCATGGCCACTCCCTTATGGCCACTGCCCCATGGCCACTGCCCCATGGCCACTGCCCCATGGCTACTGCCCACTGCCCCATGGCCACTGCCCCATGGCCACTGCCCCATGGTCACTCCCTTATGGCCACTGTCCCCACCCCGCAGTGCAAATTCCCTTGATCCCATCCCACCCCCAGGCTGTGCCATCCCATAAACAGCAAAGATAAACAATCCCCTAGAAGGTCACACCCTACAATCCTCTCCCACAATGGCTGCAGAGGCCACAAAGCCATGATCCTCTTTGCCATGGCCATCCCTGGTGCCCTGGATGTGCTTCCTGGGCACCTCTGGGCCAGGGAAGAGGCTCCCTCTGGCCATTCCAGGCTGATTTTCTACAACACACACACAGTGGAACCCAACACCCCTGCTCTGGGGGGCCCCTTCCATCCCCACCTCTTCACCCCAAACCCAGCTCTGTGCTCTTTCCTAGAGCCTGACACCCTGTGAAGTCCAGGGTCTGCTGGGGGTGAATCTCCCCGTGCTGGCCCAGTGGCAATTCCGGGCTCCTGTCTGGGACTGGATCCAGCTGCGGAGGGAATTTATCCTTGTTCTTTCCATGGGAACCCCATCACTCCCTGGCCTGTGGGGTCTCTTCCATCCCCATCTCCCCAGCCCAAACCCAGCTCTGTGCTCTCTCCTAGAGCCTGACACCCCGTGAGGTCCAGGGCTTGCTGGGGATGAACCTCCCCGAGCTGGCCCAGTGGCAATTCCGGGCTCCTGTCCGGGACTGGATCCAGCTGCAGAAGCAGTCGGAGCTGGACCAGCTCCACATCGGCCTCATAGGGGGCACCCAGGAGGGCTACATCAACATCATCACCCCCAGGTTCCCAGGTATTCTTGGGAATGGTTGGGTTTTGAGGGTTTGTTTTGGGGTCGGAAGTGGGGCAGCGCTGCTGAGGAGCCTGAAGGGCAAATGGGGTGAGGAGCAACCCTGGAATCCCACTGGAGCATCCCAAATGAGGGACCCAGGCCTTGCTCCTCGAGGGTGCTGGATTTGGGGTTAGAGGCAGAATCAGAGTGGCTTGGGTTGAAATTGGAGTCAGAATCACAGAGGGGTTTGGGTTGGAATTGGAATCACAGAGGGATTTGGGCTGAATTTAGAAGCAGAATCACAGAGGGATTTGGGGTAAAGTTGGAGTCAGAATCACAGAGGGGTTTGGGTTGAAATTGGAATCACAGAGGGGTTTGGGTTGAATTTAGGCTCAGAATCAAAGGGATTTGGGTTGAATTTAGGCTCAGAATCAAAGGGATTTGGGTTGAATTTAGACTCAGAATCAAAGGGATTTGGGTTGAATTTAGACTCAGAATCAAAGGGATTTGGGTTGAATTTAGGCTCAGAATCAAAGGGATTTGGGTTGAATTTAGGCTCAGAATCACAGAGGGATTTGGGCTGAATTTAGACTCAGAATCACAGAGGGATTTGGGTTGAATTTAGACTCAGAATCAAAGGGATTTGGGTTGAAATTGGAATCACAGAGGAGTTTGGGCTGAATTTAGAAGCAGAATCACAGAGGGATTTGGGGTAAAGTTGGAGTCAGAATCACAGAGGGGTTTGGGTTGAATTTAGGCTCAGAATCACAGAGGGGTTTGGGTTGAAATTGGAATCACAGAGGGGTTTGGGTTGAATTTAGGCTCAGAATCACAGAGGGGTTTGGGTTGAAATTGGAATCACAGAGGGGTTTGGGTTGAATTTAGGCTCAGAATCACAGAGGGGTTTGGGCTGAAGGAAACCTGCAGATCTCCAGTCCCACCCCCCGAGCTCAGCTCGGCGTTTGCCATGAAGACAATCCCGGGATGTTTTCCCCATGGAGGGGAGGTTCACTCACTGTCCCCTCTCTGTCCCCAGTAATGTCCTCAGCCCCTCTGGGCACCGTGACCGTGACCTGCCACCTCCTGCCTGCCCTGCTCCTCGGCCTCCTCACGGTGTCCATCGTGTCCTGAGCCTCTCCTCCCACCAGGAGCCAGCCTGAGACCCAGGGCTGAGGAGTGCCCCGAGCTCCAGGCTGCTGGGATCAGCCCAGCACTCACTGCTTGGTACTTTTGGCTTTCAAATCTCCTGGGAAAACAAAAACCAAACCCCATTTGTGTGAGAAGGGAAAGATTCCAGACTCTTCTTTGCCTTTGGGACGGCCCAAGCCCAGCTCAGCCCTAAACCACGCCTTGCTGCTGGGTTTAAGGGTGAGTCCTGCAGGTTCAAAATGACATTCCTCAAATCCTGACCTCGTGCCACTGCCAGGACCTCGGGGTGGGAGGGGAAGTTTTGAGGCTGCTTGTGAATAAATCCTGGAGCTGAGTAAAAATGCCGGAAGCAAAGTGATGATTGTCTGCTCCTCCTTGAGGCTGCCCTCCCCTGCCTGGCTGCAGGGATCCCCCAAAACTGAGTGCTCAGAATCCCAGGATCTGCCTTTCCTGTTCCTTGGGGTGATCATTCAACGTTGAAGAGCTGAGGCCGTTCCTCACGTGGAAGGGAAGGAAATTTGCACAAAGTTTTCCGTGTTTTTTCCTACTCATTGGAAATATCTGCCTCAAAAAACCCCTCAGTGAAACTTCTCTCCAGGGTTGGAGATCCTGGGTGCAGGGATCCCCCAAAACTGAGTGCTCAGAATCCCAGGATCTGCCTTTCCTGTTCCTTGGGGTGACTGTTCGACATTGAAGAGCTGAGGCCGTTCCTCACGTGGAAGGGAAGGAAATTTGCACAAAGTTTTCCATGTTTTTCCCTGCTCATTGGAAATATCTGCCTCAAAAAACCCCTCAGTGAAACTTCTCTGCAGGGTTGGAGATCCAGGAAGCAGGGATCCCCCAAAACTGAGTGCTCAGAATCCCAGGATCTGCCTTTCCTGTTCCTTGGGATGACCATTCAACACTGAAGAGCTGAGGCCGTTCCTCACATGGAGGGGAAGGAAATTTGCACAAAGTTTTCCATGTTTTTCCCTGCTCATTGGAAATATCTGCCTCAAAAAACCCCTCAGTGAAACTTCTCTCCAGGTCCTTTCCTCCAGGAGGGAAAAATGGATTCAGATATTTTATATCTTACAAATCTTCATTGTCTGAGCTCTCTAAGGAGGGAGCAGCTCTGTCCTTCACTGCAGGCTTTGGGTTTATGCTGGAAAAGCTTCCCCACAAAGCAATAAACACCTCCAGGAAAACATTGGATTAGGACAAAATGCCTGATGGATGTTTTATTGTCTAGCACTGATCAGTAATCAGGATCAATTATCTGCAGCTAATCACCCCGGGAGAGTCGGCCTGAGCAAACCTCGAGCAGAAAGCAGCTCGTGGGAAAAAGGGAAAGATGATTCTGGGGGCTCTCACAGCTGACTCCAATCCCTGAGTGGGAGTGGGAAACCACTGCTGGACAGATCCCAGTGGGATGGGATCCATGGGATGGGATGGGATGGGATGGGATGGGATGGGATGGGATGGGATGGGATGGGATGGGA